>JZLH01S0087286.1:755-32050 GCA_001188425.1 Eucidaris tribuloides | reverse complement strand
GGTGTCTTGAAAGAGAGATAATAAACAGTTACCAGCATTGTGATACCATCCTTTGCGTCGTGAAATTGTTGCAGGTTTCCGAAGGTTTGTGGCTGTCCTAGTCCCATGTGGTAATTTCATGAGTCTAACTTTGTGAATCATTAGTTTGACAATGGAATCTGTCTCCTGAATTATTCAGGACCCGGCGGGGCTTCTCATTTGAATAACAGTATCAACATCGTCTGTCAGGCCCCTCAGATGAGGAGGTTGACAGATCCACATCTAATCAGTGCAGCTTATCATATGTCATTGTAATGTGATCTTCACACAAGTAAGAAGGTGGGATCTTGTTTTGTTTGTCATCAGCCGTGGCGTTGGTCATTACTTTTTAATCCGTGAAGACAAGAGATGAGATATCTTGTCACATATCTATAGGAAATGTGTGTAAAATGTGGTGTAAATGCAAAGTCAAACCGTCTTCAACGGGTTAAGGTCATACAGTAAGTTCTTTTAGCTGCGGCCAGAAGATGATGGCAACCAAATTCAGATTCTACAACACTGATCATCTGGTTGTTACTGCTTATTGAAAACAAAATCTGTGTTATGCAGGGAAAAAAAATGAAATTTTCAGTGGGGGGGGGGGCTACTTTTCCTGTTCCAGTGCTTTTCAAATACTCTTGTATTGAACCCTGTGGCACTTAACAGGTGCTCTTTTGCAAATTTTGGGAGTTCTTTTGTCATTTAGGTATTTTTTCCTCTGCTGTTAGGAGAGAATGTGGATTATGTGGCTGACGTGTTGCATTTTTATTTCTTGTTTGCCCAGATGGTTTCATCAAGATGTGGGAAGCCGAGGGCTACAAGCTGTCAATATCCAACCATGAACACCAGGCGATGGTGACGGACTTCTTATACTGGTAAATCAGTAAACACTGATCAACCGATGATGCAGTGTTCAGAAATGATTGATTCTGGACACATTCTGTCATTGTCAGGAGGTGGGGGCGGGGTAATTTGAAAGTCTTGTTGCTCAATCTTTGCAGGACAGAAATATTAGTCTGAGACTTCCTGTGATATGTATATATATATATATATATAAAAAATAGCAATTGTTCTGGTGATTATATCACAGATAATAAAGGGTAGGCAAATAAGGTAATTGGGTTAGGTCAGGTTATGGTTATGTTTATGATATTGGGGTTAGGGTTAAGTTAAGATTAAGTTTATGAACTCTTGCAGGGTTGCCATTGGGTTTCCAGTCTGGAATAGGGTTAGACTTGAGGTCCAGGTAAGTCCATAAAATAATCATCGGAGCAAATGTCAGACATTCCTTACATTGCCAGAGGTGCAAATATATATGCACCACACTACCGTATGTCCATAGTGCTGTAATTTCTGTGGCGTTTAAAATGGTCATTATCGGAGTTGTAGTTGTTGTTGGAACATAAAAACATGAGAACATTTCTTTTTAGTTTAACAGTGCATGTAATAAGTTTTATGAAAAACAAAACATGTTAAATCTAAAAAAAATAATAATTAGTTATCATGACTTCATGTTAAAAATTTGAACTGCCAAATCTGCAAATATGACCCATAACTTAGCCCAAATTTTGCAAAGTGAGCTATTCGAAATGCTTATTCTCAGATACTCTTCCCAGAGTCAATTTAAAACAAGACCCCATATTGATACAGCTAATTTTGAGTATTGTACCAAAATAGCTCCTTTTCACCCCCCCCCCCTTATCTTTACAGGCATGAAGGCAAAGTGATGTTTTCTTCGTCCAACGATGGAACTGTCATTGCATGGTCAACAGCTGGTGCTGTTCATGACCGCATCTCTGTAAGTCGAACTGAAATTGAAATTAATCTGACTGTACACTGTATGTCAGAAGAAATATGTGTATGTGGTAACTAATTTCATATTTCAGGTAAATGTATTTTGTTCTATATGACCAAGTTCCACACGGGACTTAAGAAAGAGCTGTAAATGTATGGATGATCAAAGGTCACAGTCATTTTCAAGGTCATTTTTCAGAGGTGGTTTGATTTGTTATTTCATGAGGTTTAGTTGGTTGATCTCATATTCTAGAATTAATTACATTTCATGCCTGAACTAAACAAAGTACCAGTATTTTAAGGTGTGACTTTAATTCTGTTTTGGTAAATAAATGTTTGTTCCTCCAATTTCTCTGAAAATGAACAAATTCATGAATCATGACAAACCCTTCCAGCCTATACCCTCTGACTAGTGTACATATTATGTTTCAACTCATTTAAGTAATGATATATTTTTTAGTGGTGTCGGCGACAGACCTTGTGTCGAAAAGCTTGTCGAGATAACAGTATTTTGACTGAAAGACGATATGTCGACAGAGATTTTATCTTACCGACAACAACACACAGGGTATCAAAGTAATAAATCAGGACCTAACAATGTCATCTCAGCAGGCAGTCACTTCTCAAAGCACGCATTTTTGTCCTTCTCACGCTTGCAGAAGGTTATAGAAACTGAGTGCAATTTACACCATAAGAATCTGGTTCCCCGGAAATTGACGATGTGGTCAAGCCATGCAGTGAGCCAGACAATTGAAAGTCCAAAGTTCAAAATTCCACAAGCTATAGCGATGTCAGTCATCATTAGGGCCCCCTGGCAGGCTAATTGTCCCCTGCAGTATGTAGCCACAAATACAGGTGTATTGTAACATGTATTGGTACGGTGGTGTAGACTGTCTTATGAATTCAATGTCCCAATTCATCTGACCATTGTTCTGTCGGCTAAATATTTGAGGTGACAGGTTGAAAGAGAAATGTTTATTTGACGACAGCCCTAATATTTTTTTATTTCTCCCAATCATGTCATTGCTCTTTAAAGTACATCCAAGTTGTTGTAAATATCAAAAGTGGTTTAAAACATAGTGCTAAATTGTGTTACTTTGATTGTTCTGTTGTCACAGTTCGGCTCACCAGTCTACTCAATGGCATTAAACCTACGCCGTCATCAACTCGTGTGTGGCTTCAATGCATGCATTCGTGTATTCAGCTTGGATGAAAGTAAGTTACATTAACTTTGTAAATGTGATGTTTTGGATAGGGTTGCAAAATTCCCGGGAATTTTCAGTGTGGAAAATTTCCATGGGAATTTTTGGAAATTTTCCGGAAATATTGGGAATTTTCAGCAACTTTCGGAAACTTTGCATATTTTCATGTACATTTAGCATTTGAGGGTCAACAGTAAACATCATTCATCTACTATCAGAAATATCATGATATCAAATCATTTACTCTAGTCTCTAACACAAAGAAAAAAGGAGATGTAACAATTTAAAGTCAAACAGTGATTTGTGTAATGTAAAGATTTCTTGACTCTGTAACTTGCCGTTTGCAACATGTACATGTAGGGCCTACATAATATCAGCTCAACCAGCCAAACATCTGATGTACGCACCAGCCTGATGCACTCTTACATGTACTCAAATTTCGTGAACAAGTAGCAATAAGATGGACAATTCCACTCAATGAAATAGACATTTCAGTGGAATTTTTCACTTTATGAAGATGCACTGCACACATTTACATTACAATGTGGGCAGATACAGTGTAACATCATTCAGACTACAGTGTACATCTCTTCCATGCATGTGTAATGTGTGCAGTCTCTCATTTGGGCTGATTTATCCTTCTCAAAGTCTCAGGCCAGCCAAAAAAGAGGTAAAACTATTTCATTCATGTGAAGCAGTGCTATACAACACATTACTGATGATATTTTCCAAAAATAAAATAATTTAACATTCAAATGCTGTATACGAAAATTCCCAAAATTCCCGTAATTTCCAGCCCATTGAAAATTCCCGAAACTTTCCATGGAAAGTTTCCAAAATTCCTGGAAAGTTTCCAACCATTTGCAACCCTAGTTTTGGATGATGCCAAGAAAACAATATTGAACTTCACATTTGATAAATCTGTTCAACAATTGGTAATTCGTAAGGTGGCATCCAGAAACCAAGCTGCACCTGTCACATGGTTAAGAGTTTCCTATGTCACCTCTTGTGTGATTTAATGAGATGATGTATTCATTTCAAGCAGCTCTAAGTTTTGAAGAAAAAAAAATTTAAAGAACTGTTATGTGGCAAACTTGAAGATTTTTTTCTTCTTTTTATGATGGTGTCAGACTTTTTTTTTTCATCAGATATTAACATTGCACAATAAAACTGAAATTACTGGGTATATGCCAAATCCACGTGTTAAAATGCGCTTGGTTGCATGCTCTCATTACATACATGTGTACTGGTATTTTAAAAGCCAATGGAGTTCATTCAAAAATGTCTAATCATCTATTACAGCTGTATACATAAAGCATCCAGACAATAGTACTCAACAACACCTTAAAAGGATTTTTTATCATACATTTTATAAACTAATTGAAAGTTTTCACTAGTGTTGCACGACTCCAGGATTTTTTGGAGTCAACTAGTCGCCCATCAAAAGTCGCGACTCCGACTATTAGGTGACTCTCGGCGTTTGGGTCTGTCGGCATGATCGATAGGTAAAAAGAATCATACTACAGCCTATACAGTGACTGTTCAGTGTCATCCTTCAATGATTTTCGTTCAACAACCTCAATATATACCCCGTATATGTCTCTACTTGAACTGAACTGGCCATGATTTTATATAACAATGAAATGAAAAGACTGCGATGTTGATTGTCATCGACGTTTTCACAGTGATCCAGAGAGTCGACTCTTGCATTCCTAAGGTCGGAGTCACGACTCCTTGAAGATAGTCGCGACTCCGACTTTTGGCGACTTAGTCGTGCAACACTAGATTTCACTTCTTTCTACTATTTTCATATTATTCTTTATCACCATCTTGACGTGATTAAGATCGTGAAAGTGGTCATTTGATCGATCTCAAGTACTCGTACAACTCTCGGGAGCACACAGACATCATTCGGTGCATCGCGTGTCTGGAATCCCGCGTCTACTCAGCAGGGTAAATATTGGTTCATCCTTGATTATTTGTTTTTGTCATGTAGTAACACAACACTAGCGTGATACTTCAAATCACAAGGGGTACTCAAAGTTCAAAGTAACAACTTGAAAAGTTTTTCATTTGTACCTTAGTATTGATTCACAACATCAAGTGTTTAGGTTTCCTTTGAATAGATAGTAATTGCTTGTGGTGATTGTCCTCTTATCGAATAAAATGCAGATGAGTGTTAATTTGTTATATTGATTAGAAATCACTTTAAGTACTAGTATATTGGATATACAGTATGTGGAAATGTGATCTATTTCTCTGTAAGTGGACGTTAGACCTACAAAAGTAAATCACAGATTAGTGAAAAACCTTCCAAATTTGTGTCAGTAATTGGTTTAATTTTTTTCATTAACCCATTGAAGATGAAGTGTTTTTGATGTAATATTGTTATGTATTTTCTTGAAATCCAGCCCTAGGGTATCTCATACTTGGTCCTCAACAGATTAAATATTTGTGGTTGACTAGCTGTATACATTTATGTGGAGTACTGTACACAATATGCATTGGGGAGTCAAGAGTTTTAGACATTTATTTAAGAATTCCTGTCTGTTGTTTTCACATGAGATTTCTTTTGATTCTCTACCCTGTATCACCAAAAAGCCCAGTCCAGAATTACGCTACAAAATTCAGCCTTAGAAATATGTTTTGAGTACAAGTTTGTTGTAATTTGTGTTTTGGAAATCAAGCAGTTCATTACTGATCACATATTGCATAATTCAGTCTACCATCTCCCACCATGAATGTACTTTTATCTGTAAACCGTGAAGACCTTCATCCTTGTTTATTGTGATTTTATGCAGGTTTGATCAAAAGTTGATAATTTATGATTCTTCTTCATATCCTGGCAACCGAGGGCTTACTCCAGTATTCTGGTACGTTGATTTTTTTCTACGTCTACTATTTTTGTTGTGTATATCTACTACAGTAAAGTAACTGGTTCTATTATTATTAATTCATTTTCTTTTCAAATGAGTAAACACATCATAATGTTACTGTACAGATAATGTCAATATCACATGTCAGCATTAAAAAAAATACAAATTTGTGTTTGGTAAAAATGCAGAAAATAATCCTCTGAGGCTGTGTAATTATGGAAGCAAATTACAAAAAGATTATTTAGTATAAAGAAGATGAGTTTCAAAAGACATTGATTATGAAAACAATGTCATTATGACAATTTTTATTTACTCAAATAATTATGAACATCATCAGTTTGTAATTCTGTTTATTGATAATGAAAAATCGATGAGAAGTTTCCAATCTCAAGAAAGATCAGATTGTGTAAATGGTCATAACAATTACATGTCAATAGTTTAATTTACCAAGGTTCAATTTATGAAATTAAAACTTACAAAGCAAAACAAAACAAAACCAACAACAGCAAAAAAACACAAGCAAAAAAAAAAATGAGTTTAGAAACATTAGACATGACTGTGCTGTTATGCCTTGTCTTCCAGAATATTTCATAATTTTCATTCCTGATTGGATCACCATTTTGAGTACAACGTTGCATCAGGAAATGATATTTAGATACCATTCCTGGATATCATACATTCTATCCTTCTGCGGCTTCAATCTTAGTGTCATAGAGAAATATATTTAGATATAGTAATACTTGTGAGCCAATTCACTTCGAGATAGGCAAAATCATCTTGTTTGTGTAACTTGTGTTCTCTCTCAACTTCACATAGTGAAATAATTTTAAGAAGTTTATCTTTTTTACTTGACAGAAGACAACATCTTTAATTCTAAAGCCAAGCCACATTCTCTGACTAAAGGCAGTTATGACTCATTTTCCTCTTAATTTCAATAAATTTGTTTTTCTATTACAATAAAATGTTCTCTTATTTAAACATGTGCAGTATGCAGTATTCATTATAAATTGCATGTTTTCATTCAGTGTAATTTTTCACCAACATGCTCACTTAGTCATTCTTGGAATTGAATATTTATAGCGTAAGTTGCCTTAAATATGATGCATGTTACCACTAGTAAAATATGTGTTTGTTTAGTGTCGTAGAAGAGATCATAACATATGGTTTTATGAAATATATAGTATTAGAACACATTGTGAATGTGTAGTGTGTATGTTTTAAGTTTAAGTTAACAGTCATTGTAGTGTGTAGATAGATACTAGATAGAGATAGAGAGTAGATTTGATGGTAAATAACTAGAAATTGATTTATAGTTTATTTTTGTATTTTGGTTTTCATGCCATTTTGTGTCAACTTGCCATGCTATTATGTAGATAGACCTGTGCATGTTGCAATTTTAGTGCCATAGTACCATTTACATTGCCTGCTTAGTAATTGTATCCCCCAAATGGCATCAAATTCTCCAGAAGATACTGTGGATTCAATGTTACACTGGCATTGTGGCACATTGTTTGTCTGTGCTGTAACATCCACATTTCTTGCTGGATATCATAAATTTGCTATGGAGATGTATCGTGAGAAAATCTAGCCGACCCTCAATTGTTTTTCACGACAGTGCTTTTAGTTTTCCTATTTTTTGATGCACTTGTGAGAAATTGTGGTGACTTAAACTTGAATATGACCCCACAGTCCCTTCGGCATTCCAGGCTAAATGCTAAACCAACTCAATTGCATTTGTTGTAATGTTCAGTAATATCATTGAATAAATGAAATATTTGTGGCTATCAGGCTTAATATATGACTCATATATACTCATATATACTTGAATCTAGTGCTGTTACCCAGCATCACCTGGTTGTAGTGCCCCTGGCTGGAAAGCAGTTGGTTCAAGGTTAGTTGGGCCATTTATATAAACTGATCAATCATTTCATCGTACTACATTCTGGAGGTAGCTCTATGTACCACCGTGATTATATAACAAGTGCAGCAACAATCATGCAAGTCCATAGATTCTCTCAGTAAACCTTTCATTTAAAGTTACAGTATTTACATATCAGACATTATTACATTGGACATGTTCATTAATGTTAGAATTCTGTAGCAATCATTTACACTTAGTCGATACTCATATGTACAGTTTTCTCATTTTACATTCAGCAATCCTAAGGCCCATGATGCAGGGATTTCATGTCTGGTGCTTGTAAGGGATTCAGAGAACAACACATGGTTAGTGCAACATTACAAATATACCATATATGGTGTTTTGTTTATGTTTTTACGGTTTGTCAGTTTGTTTGTTTCTGAAATAAAACTTTCTGGGCCAGAAATAAGAATCTTCAACAGATACAAGATGTAAGAGTAGACTGTGTATTATCAGTTTTAAAATTTGTATAAAATAAAGCTCAGAAAATGGTAACTGCTTCTATTAACATTTGTGTGAACAACTAGTTCTTTTCTACAGCTTTCAAGCAGATTTGGTTAAGTGTGGGTTATTAAAATGTCTTTCTAAGTTTGATTTAGGTTATTACATGTATCTTCTTTTATGTGCAGGAATGTCCTGAGGGATTGTGAACTCACAGTAACAATAGAAATAAATGAGCAATTAGTATTATTTTGACACGTTAATGTACCTTTATGTCAAGAGTAAAATTTTGAAACTGCCCTTTAATCAAGAGTTCATGAATTTATTATCATGAATTAGCCCATAAGGGATAGTGGGTGACGTTTACAGCCCATCAGCAACATTCTTACTTAAAATCGCCTGTTTCTAATAGAATTAGTTATATTCACTTATATTTGACATATTCAATAAAAGGTCAAATCTTGTTTATCACTCTGATTTAAATTAGAAAATTGATTATAACTCTCGAAGTATTTAAGATAAAGATAGAATGCCTTCCTGAATGAAAACCAGAATCTCAGAAACGTTTATCTTCTTTCAGGTTGGTGACAGGTTCCTTCGACAAGGTGGTCAAGATCTGGTCTCAGGACGGCAAGTTGACCCATCGACTGGATGGCTTCCTGTCCACCATCACTGACCTCTGCTACGTCCCCAAAAACAAGACCCTCTGGGTGTCTTGTGGGTCTTCACCGGTCGCCACCCTCTATGACCCCAAGTCGGGAGAAAACGTAAGATTGACCACAGTTTTGTAGTGATTCTGATTATTGATTTTTCCAAATTGCACTCCTTGGACTGCTTTGGTTGGAAATTAGTGATCCCAGGGCTGCCAACTCTCACGCAGTAAGTGTGAGACTCGCACGTTTTGTCCCTTTCTCGCGCCAAAATTTGGTTTGATTTTCCCTGTTCATTTCCATTGATCTCACGCATTTGGACCTCTCACTTATCTCATTGGCCTATGGGAATTTCACGGCAATGGATTCACAGACATTGGCAACTTTGGTGATCCGATATTTGCTCCAGCGACAGTTGCTCCGATGACAAAATCTCAAAAGACAAAGAGTTAGGGTTAGGGCTGTCATTGGATTTCCTGTTCAGAATAGGGTTAGGTTTAGTGCATGAAGAAAATCGTCGGATCAATTGTCGCTGGAGCAAATGTTGGACATTGTGGAAATGATCAGTATTATTGGAGTCAAGTCCCCAAGTTCTGAATCCAAATTCACAATTAGATAAAACCTAGTTATTCATTTTTTATTAGGACTCAGATGCTGAGTCCAGGTCTGATTCTAGGTCTAAGTCCAGGCCTGAGTCCACTACAAATTTACTCTAAACTCGACTACAACTCTGGAAATGATTGAGATGGTAAATTTATACATCTACATGTACATATACAACCAGATTATTTCTTTGATTATTTTTTTTCTCATTTAACAGGTAGGTACAATTAGAAAATCAAACAGAAAGCAGTTATGTAGAGCTCTGTTTTAACTTGTCACACTTCCTGTTCATATGGTTCACTATCAGTTTACTGTATAATAGAGAGTCACTCATACTCAGCAAACGTGTGACTTAATTCAGTACACATAAAAATAGGAGTATTTTTCATATAACACCTTATGAATTGCATACATTATGGATCATAAACCTTATGAATAGCACATGATATGACTAGCAGGTGATCTCAATGAATTATACTGGTACATATTGAGCTAATGAGCCATAAATTATTACACATGCTTAAAGCCAGGGTATAGTTTTGGTAAATGGTAAAAAATGAAATTCTTTGAAATTATGTTTTTTAGATACACCTATATGATCTATCAATGTCCTGAAAAATGTTTCCTCTGAAACCCTCCCAATTGTGAGAAATTAATCAAAATGTAAAATCCTTGGGGACCCCAAGATTTCCCACAGGTAAATTGTACATACCTCTAGGTGCTCTCATTTAATTTAACTTCGTAATTTTTCAGTTTAAAAGAATTTTCAGTTTGATGGGTTTTTTCTGATGTCTGGGGTGACAATAGAATACTTTGTGAAAGATTGACAAATATTTTGTCTGATCGACCAAAACTATACTTGGGCTTTAAACACTATGAATTTTGCTGTTATCAAAGTGCTGTAGTGATATGCATGCATATATGCTGTAATGATATGATCTGTTTTGTCTGTGTCTGTCTGTGTCTGTAGGTATCGGATTTCATTGGTACATTCCAGGATGAAGAGAACGAAAAGTATCACTTACAACACATGAAATACATCCCTGAACTCAACCAAGTTACAGGTATATGACAAACCAGACCATGTTGCATTAATGTATACTGCACTATTATATAACGGTGCAATTAATTTTGCATGTTTTCCATTTCATTTCATTTTATTTCCACAAATTTATGAATATTCCTAAATTTCATACTTGAAAACATACATACAGAAAACGTGCAAGGGCATTTATAGCTTGTCCAAACTAGGGGAACCAATCAGGAATCATTGGCAAGAAGTGGAAGGGTTGCCTCAAAATATTTTAGAATTTGAAATAATTTTCTGTCATAGACAACAAAATATGCAAAAAGGAGACCCACCTTCAAAGTTTATTTTATTTTGGTGGGGGGGGGGGCAAATTATCATATTATGTCTCTTCCCCCACCCATATCCTGTACATGTTGATGCCCTTGCATATATGATACAAAACTCATCTTGCAAAAGTAAAATGTATAAAGTGACAAAAAAAGTGACAATATACAGTATACAAACAATCCCAAGAGGACTGCTTTATTTCATTGTAACTTAGATAAATAGGATATATACCACATGAATAATGTATTCATGGAGTATGATTGTACATGTAAGTAGGATGCTTACCAATACTGGGTTTATTAGATACTAATATGGCACTGTTTCTGTAAGAATAATGATGTGATACAAAATCCATTCTCTTAAAGTGATAGGCTAACATTGTGGAGCTTCAATTCAAAAAATTGTCAAATTTTGATATCTGAACTACATAGTAGTGTTCATATGGACAAATAAACACCCTAGAATAAAAAAAGTTTGGAAAGTTACACTGCCAATGGCAAGTTATGCATGAATAAACAATTAAAACTCGGGGCGAGTTTAAATAGCGTAGGTGTACACACAGTAAGTCTATGGGAGAAAATGGGCAGGTGAATCCGATCAACTTACGATTTTCACTTGAAATACAATTTTTTCAGGGCGTCATTTTTAGACCTTATCAAAGACAATGGTAGCATGGGGAATCATGTAACTCAGATTTTTTTCACTGTGGTAAATGTTGGCCAATACCTTTAACATGTCAAAGTTGCAAAATACCACACAATACAGCATACAATGTCCATATGGAGCAGTTAACTGCTAAATCAGGTATTTTCATGATAGTTTCCTACTTGAATGGAAATTACAGAGTAATGAGTAGTTTATTGGAATTATTCTTCAAATTAAGATACATCTAATTTCCTATGGTCATTTCAACATAGCTATGCCAAACTTAACCTAATGAATGTTTTTCCAATATTTACCAATTATATTTGTCTTGCTTAATTGAAATGGTAATGAAAGATTTCACAGTCATGTACATTGTAAGCAGTATTAGTATCTGTTCACTTTTGTCAAAAATTTACAAATGATGTACCATAATTGTTCTAATATTCTGGCATCTCTTTCTGTTGTATCCACCTGTTCTATCTTTCAGCCAGTAGTAGTAGACGTCACATCCTGATGTGGAAGTATAACCCCCAAGGCTGCATCACAACACTGAAATGCAAACATGCTGTGGAGTGTCTCACATACAGTGAGTAAATGTTTTACTTTGTTTTGCCTCTTTTTATTGGTACAATATTCATATTAAATTGACTTCCTATTATATTCAGTGTTGTTAGAAAGAGGGATGTGCAACCTTTCAAATGATATTACACTTTTACCACATGGGGGCAGCAAACATGATCTGTATAAATAAGCAACGACTAAGTATTCCAAAATATACATTTGACTAATGAAATATGAATTTGATTTTATTACCAGGACTTATCATTTCTGAAAGAGAAACCTTTTTGATTGATGTAAAAAGCAAATAAGGTTTTGAAAAGTGTTTAATCAAAGTAAAGAGGAGATAATTAAATTTTTTATGAATAAAAGGTTTTCAGTAAGAATTTACTATACCAAGCAAATTTGCTGTTAATCTATTTTTTTTAATCAAATGAATGATTATTAGATTAAATTATTTTGTGTTTATTTTTCTTCCAGCTAAGAAGGATCCCATACTATTCTTTGAAGGTGGGAGTGATGGCCAGGCCAATAACTGGGAGAGACTACAAACAAACCACTTCATGTACAGGTATGATGCATAATAGTGCAATAGATGCTACATTACCCCTTACACCTCATCGCTCTCTATCTAATGTTAAAGGTTAGTGACATGATTGGGGACACTTGAAAATGCCTCACGAACCACATGAGTTGAAATATATACCAACTATACCTAGCAGTAGTGGATCTTCCACCTGGGAGGATTTGTCTGTAATTTATTTACTTAAGGAGAATCAAGCATAAACACAGGAGTATCTTAATTTTTTCCGGGGACGATAAAAATAAGCCCCATAGAGAGCCACACAACAGGTTTCCGTGCTACGAGTGACATTGACATTGTTTATTTTGGAATGAGTCAACATTTAACTACAAGATTTTTACAGGAGAATCCTTGCATAGTTTACTTGATTCTAGAGTAGTTTCAGCCCAAGTTGAGGACTACCCCAATCATGTCATTTACCTTTAAATTTGATGATAAAGGGTGGTCTTCAATGCATGTTATGTGTATTACAGAATTTAAGTATTCTAATAAGTGTGCACCTAATTTTTTTACAAATATTTTTTTAAAGAAATTTAAACTGTTTCAAAACCAATGATTGATGCCATAACCTAAGAAATAATTTTGATTTATTTTTACGTTAAAATTATTTCACATATGCATTAAGAAATGCATTTTTTTATTTATTTTTATTTTTATTTTTTATTTATTTTATTTTATTTATTTATTTTTATTTGTTGTTTGATTTTTTTTATTTTTTATTTATTTTATTTTCTTATTTTATTTATTTTTTTTTTTGGGGGGGGGGGGTTCCGTGTATCAGAATCACACAGAGAGTCAAGCTAACACTCTCATGAATGGGTAAGATTAAGCTGACACAAGTCCTACAGCACAGATATCTTTTTTATACCCTAGGTCATGATCATTGATTTATTTAACATTTGTTGCAGGTAGTATTATCTCTAGTGAACATGTTTTATGGTTAGGAGTAGGGTCTGGGCTGCAAAAACACCATTACCATGTTATATTTTTAAAAAAAAATTAATCTGTTGGAGACAATTTGATTTTTATAAAACACACATTTTCCATAGACCCCAGCTTGAAATATCTTGTTCTTAATAGTCTCCAATAAGTTAAATAATCCCACATGAATCTGATTGGTTTTCACATTATAGTCAGGAGACCTTCCTGCTCACTGAGGCCAAGACAAAACTTGCCCAGCTGCGAAACGAGAAAAAAGAGGACAGGCACCCCCAGGTCAGTGCCTTCGTCCGTAGCCTGAACAACCCCACCCCCAGTCAGTACTCCTACAGCAAACCCACCAATCCCACCTCGGGTTATAAACACAGCAACTCAGCACTACTCAAGGCAGTCTTCGTTGAATCCTTGGATTTACTCCTACTGGGATCAGAAGACGGCAACATTTGTGAGTTTCTTTTCTACCTTGCTTTTTTAATTGTTTTTGTGTATTTATGTGTGTTTGAGGGGGGAGGGGGAGGTGTGCATAATCTTTTTCACTAAAGGATGCTTGAGGCAGTATATGCTGTCAGGTTGTACGTCCATTGAATGAAAGAGATGAAAAGAATGAAAGTCAGAATCAAGATCTTGGATATATATTCCAAAGTTCATAGTGTCACATGACTGCCAGCAACCAATAATAACATACTGGTAGTGTTGCTGCTCAGAAAGCAGTAGATTACACATTTGAATCCCTATCATTTCTTTGTTCTAAAAATTGTGTTAAAAATTAGTAGATCAGCAGTTTGCAATCTGAAAATACTGTACAGACAGTGTCATTTGAAAAAAAAAATATGTTAAAATGCGAATGTAAGTTTAGTTTGTAGATTTCAAAATGATGAAGATAGCATGTACACATATTTTAAACATACAGTATGCTAGAATCCTTATTTTAAATTGTGTCCATTCTTCTAGACATTTGGGGATTTGATGATGCGGCTGTCAATGCCCTCCGTGACATGAAACCCACCGGTATGCCAGATCTTGTCAAGAAATATCGCATCTTACTCAGCAACAACCAGGCAGACTCCGGTTCTGACAACTCATCTGAATTTGAGGAGACAATCTCTCTTGACATGGAGGTAACAGAAGAAAAACAGAAAATTAAAATTACAGTGAAATCAAGGAGACTTTTAAGTGTGCCATTATCATAGCAAGGTTCCCACCAACCTGGAAATCAGGGAAAATCTGGAAAATGACTTGCACATTTTAAAATTCAGGGAATCCTTGCCCTTCAAATCAGGGGGAATCAAGGAACTTAATATGTCCCTGGTATGCACGAGAGGTTAGAAATAAATAGGCAAAGCTAGAAAAGTTCAAATGATGATCCTGGAATGTTTAACTTCCATCAGGGAAAATCAGGGAATTTTGTTGCGATGAAATGCTTTGAACTCTAGCACTCTGCTTAGAAATATTACATGTACTAATCAGTGTATATAAACATTGTGATTTATACATAAATTTATGCAACAAAGGTGTTAATATCAAATTCCTCTCATTTTTTGCAAGAACATCATTGTACAATGACTAATTCTTTGAAATTTTTATGCATCACATTCTTGTTACTTTATATCAGCATTGTGTCTGAGACAACCATTCCATAGGATGTGTACAGGTGATGTGGACGGAGAGATAGACAAAGAACTTGGTTGAATGGGCAGCCTCAGATAGAACACTTCTTTATATTCATAAAGAGAGATACATTCATACATTTTATTTCTTGTGTGATAATTATCAGCCACTGCTTGGGCAATTTGAACACAAATTTAGATCTAGATTAACCGAAACATTCACTTGTATCTCTTTCATTCTTGTTTCCACACCCATTATAGACTGACTCTGTGACAAACGGGCGCCCCTAGCGACTTTATTTGTAAGAATGTTCTGACAGGCCACAGTAGCTGTGTGACATGCCTGGTACTAGTGGGGAGACAGCATGGCTACAGTACTACATACCTGGTAAGAACAGATATAAGATGGAGTGTTCTAAATTAGTTGAAATTAAATCCGTCGTCCTGTACTGGAGCATCTGGCAGTGCCTATACCTATTTGTATAACTGTAGGCCACATTGTAGGGTAGCAAAAGGCAGTTCAATTACAGTGGGGGGTTAGTCCTCTGGTAGTCCTATGTATTTAACATCCCTACCCCTTCTATGTCTGAGCACCAGGCTAGATCAGTAGGTACCATTTTTATGTTGTCTATCACCTGACCGTGAGTCAAACTCGCTATGTTCTGGGTTGGATGGCAGATGTCGTACCAGATGAGCCAACTCACCATTGACAAGATTAACATGCTATTAAAATTTTTATTAAAGGAATGAACGAAAATAAAATGTGATATAAAATAGATGTTAGTTGGTTTCTTTTCCTTTCACAAAGTCAAGGTCCCCACCCCCCCCCCCAAACAAAAGAAAGAATGCCAAAAAATAAGAATTAAACAAATCATACAAATTTTGATTCAACTGCTCATAGTTATAGTAGGAACAACAACTACTTTTCTTTTGCACCTGTAAACCATAACTTTCACTTTAAAAACAAACAAATTCAGGAATCTAGTTTATCTGTAATAGATTTAATAATGTGTAGGAACAAGTAAATTACAAAACTCTTTGCGATCATGAAGTAATACACCCTTATTGAAAAATACTATTATTCAAACAAATGTGGACTGTTTTCTACCTGAAATTTATATGCAAGTGTATTTAAAAATATTTGTCCAAAGTATTTTACAGAAAACTAGAAATTTTTGTAAATGTAAAGTAAAACAGTAAATTATTTGATTTTCTGTAAAGGTATACCTTCAGCAGAATAAGAGTACTAATAACATCCTACACAAATATTTCATGTAACATTTATATCAAGAGCAGAAGAATTCAGGATAAAATCTTCAATCTCTCCTGTTATGAATTTGTACACACATATATTTGTGGAGCTAATGCTGTGGTTCAAATGAAATTGGAAATCATTTTTGTCAAGATTTTTTTATTCAAATGAATAATCCATATGTATGCACAATGACTCTGACGATGATATAAAAATTCTATGATCTAGCATGTAACACTTTTATACCTTTCACTGTGCATAAAGCTAATATTCAACTCTCTTCCAATATTTAACAAACAGTTAAGCTCAGGCTGGGACAGGAGAATATGTATCTGGGATCTAGAGGCTGGCAGGTAAGTCGAACTTATTATTCTTCCAACTGGTTGTGTATTAATTTACCATAATCTTTTTCATATGTAAAGAATGATGCAACAAGAAATGAGAAGTACCCTGTATAGGGAAGGGAAATGAACTCTGTAAACAAACTAAGCATGCAAAAGATAATCTTCTAAATGTGGGAATAACTATGTTTATTTAATTGTAGTTGTGATTTTGGAGGAAAGATATGATACTTTAACCCCTTGGGCTCGATGCTACACGTCACTGTTGTTTACTGAGAGACGACGCGATTTTTACGTGGTTGACGGTGAAGGGAATATAAACCAATGTTTTCTTATAAATTTCCGCACAGATTGTTTATTTTGCTTGATTTATACTGGTCAGAATTGTTCAATGTTTGGGACAGCCACATTAAACAGTAAAACTCTTCCGTTAATCCAATGGTTGACCAAAAATGTGGTCAAAGATTTTGGGCTTCTGTACAAGCCCGTCGTCCCCAAGGGGTTAAGATATTAGTTCTCCTACAAATGAGTGGTTTCACAGTTCTTTACAAAGTTTAAAGGTTAGTGACATGATTGGGAACACTTGAAAATGCCTCAAGAACCAGATGAGTTGAAATATAAACCAACTATACACTAGCAGGAGTGGATCTCCCACCTAGGATGATTTGTCTGTAATTTGTTTACTTAAAGAGAATCAAGCATAAACATAGGAATATCTTAATTTTATCCGGGACGATAAAAATAAGCCCCATAGAAAAGCCACATAGCAGGTTTCCATGCTACGAGTGATATTGACATTGTTTATTTTAGAATGAGTCAACGTTTGACTACAAGATTTTCACAGGAGAATCCTTGCATAGTTTACTTGATTCTAGAGTAGTTTCAGCCCAAGTTGAGGACTACCCCCAATCATGTCATTTACCTTTAACATAAGCATAAAGTTAATGATTTTCATTCAGTAGGACAGTTTTCAGATTCAGTCTTCTTACAAAATATTCAGTGAAGAGGGTAGGGCAGACAAATTGTGGGCGTGGTGTAAATGCCATGAAAGGTGGGTATTTATATTGAATTTTGTATGTTTGTCCTTTCCTGTGTGTGTTTCTGTATGTCTGTAGGTTACATGACAGATTCAAGACTCTTTCATCTGATGGCTTGGACATGGAAGAGCTAGCATGTGATGGTATTGTGGTTGACATGGACTACAGCTACAAGAGGTCAGTAAATACTATTGGCCTGTATCTCATCCTAGAGTAACAGCAAATTTATGATGTGGTAAATCTACTGTAACAGTTTACATATGAAAGTTTGCTTGCGTTGTATCTGAGTCGAGACCACAGTTTCTGCCCCAGGTGACTTGAACTTTCACCAGAAATAGGCCTCAAAGCTGGCCTTGCATATAACATTCTTGTGTGTAATGTATATTTCACAGTAGTTTCAAGCCAATGTACAATTTTGGTTGATCTGATTTTTCGTGAACAGTGTGCATGACTTTTGCAAAATATCAAGATGGAAAAGTTTATTTTGATTCTAATAATAATCCAATGGTAATTCTCNCTTTTTTTTTTACAGTAAATTGAATAACTTAAAAATTAACTTAAAGACACTATATAACACTGTGGAAGACACGTTAAAAAATTGTCAAACTTTGCTATCTGACATATCTGACAGTGTTTGGATGGACAAATAAACACCCTAGAACACAAAAGTTCGGACAGTTATGCTGTCACTAGTACAATATGTGCAGATACAAATTGGCACATTATTTCCTATCAGGCGATAGAAAATTCTGCAACACGGCAGTCTATGGGGGAAACCTGGAATTATTTTTCAATGATTTTTACTTTTTTAGAGCACTTAATGATTGTTTTAAACTGCAATTTTTTCAGGGCATCATTTTTAGACCATGTCAGAGACACTGGTAGCATGGGGAATCATGCAGCTCAGATTTTTTAAACTGGAAACATTGTTATACAATGCCTTTAAGAATGGTGTGCCTTTGCAGTAAAGTTTTTGTTATATCAATTTTAATAATTTACATTCCTTTTGTGTTTTTCAGAAATGAGTTTGCCTGTGCCTCCGGCGACAAGATGGTGTACATTAGACACTTCAGTGAGAAAGGTCATGAGATGACCTTGAGGAACACCCTTCAAGGTCATGATGGAGAGGTCACCCAGGTCAGGTGGAGCGATGCGGGGGATAACTGGATCATAGCCTCAGAGGATGGGACAATAAGAATATGGGTGAGAATTTATGTGTTTTGTCTGTGTATTATTTTTATTTTCATCTTTCAAAGTTTAATGAATTAAGTTTATATTTGTTTATATGTTTTATTTCATCTAGTTACCTATTTACATATATATTGACTTATTTCTCCATTTATTTATCTATTTTCATATTTTCTAAAGATAATTTTTCAGTTGTAGACAGTATAGGCAACGGTTGTCACTTGACACTTGCCCCATACCTATCCCCACCCGGCCCTCTAAATAGGAAGAATGATTAATTAATGCTACAAAAAGATGTAGCTGTGTGTAACTCCATCATTGATATAACCATCTTGTTAAAAGCGAGATGGTGTTAGTGTTGTGTGATATTATATTTTATGAAAATTCTTGATTCTCTCTACAATCATGCCAAATCACAAAACAGTAAGGTTAATTATCTGTACTTCCAAAATGTGATATTACAAATTCTGTAATTACTTCATCTCTGAAGCTTAATTTGTTATTCCCTAAAATCATTCATTAATTTCCCATTTTTTTTCTTCATTGTGTTTCTGCTTTTCCCTCAGAGTGGTGATGGTATGTCATGTGAGCAGATCATTAACACCCATGGTCCTGTCTCAGCCCTGTGCCTGGATAAGGTTGCTGGGTGTATAGTAGCTGGAGTCCACAATGTTATCAAGTGAGTTTCACTCTTAACATGCCACAGAAATTACAGCTCTATACATATTGTGTGTATCATATGGTGCATATTTGCGACTTTGGCCCAGTAAGAGTTAATTATACAGTGATAATGAAAATTTTCATCAACTTAACTGGTTGGCTAAGGGACTTGGATATGCCATGTGTTGACTTTATAAGAATCACAGAATTTTGGAGGCAACCGGTTATTTATTTTTTTTTCCAAGGGTCATAAGGGTTAAGGATAGTGTTGTGCAAATATGTAATTTCATGACATGACTAAATTGGGCATTGATTTTATCCACTGGGCTGCAGATTAGTATCCTAATTCTGTTTTTGTTTGGATGTAGTAGTAGTACTACTACTACTACTACTACTATTACAAGTAGTGTTTTATTTATCTATTCATCTATTTATTTATTTATGTATTTTATTTATTTATTTATTTATTTATTTATTTATTTATGTATTTATTTATTTATTTATTTATTTATCTATTTATTTATTTATTTATTTATTTATTTATTTATTTATTTATTTATTTATTTGTTTGTAATTTATCTATTTAGTTATTGTCATATTTTTTTGTTGTGTGTGTGTGTGTGTGTTAATCATACTTATTTTTTACCTTTTACCAATGTCATAAAGGTACAATAATTATGTTATCACTTTTTCCTCTCAGGGTGTACAATCCTCAGAAGAACAAACTCCTGCAAACCAACTATGGCCACACAGACTCCATCCGATGCATCATTCATGTACCAGAAAGAAACCAGGTGAGAGGCACACTTCAAACGAACTTAATGGGACAAATATTTGCTAACAATACTTTTCAAATTGAACACATTGGAATAGTCCAATTTCTGGCATTTGATAACTTGAGCTTATAAGAACAACACATACATGATATATTCGGATTGATTGATTGATTGATTGATTGATTGATTGATTGATTGATTGATTGATTGATTGATTGATTGATTGATTGATTGATTGATGATTGATCGATTGATTGATTGATTGATTGATTGATTGATTGATTGATTGATTGATTGATTGATTGATGATTGATGGATTGATTGATTGATTGATTGATTGATTGATTGATTGATTGATTGATTGATTGATTGATTGATTGATTGATTGATTGTTGATTGATTGATTGATTGGTCGATCATGATGATGGTGATGATGATAATGATTTTGATGATCATCATGATGATTATGATGATGATGATGATGTTTCCAGTCTGTCCATCCAGCAGTTTGTCCAAGCTTCCATCCATCGACTTATTGCCGTTTTCATCAATATTCCATCTCATGAGCCTATAAAGAAATTTTTCGTCCAAGTTGGTCAGGTGTGGATTGTGATGAAGCAATGATGTAATATCAGTTTGATTGTAGTGTGTCTGATTTTTTTTTAATGGGATTTCAGATATTTCACAAACCACTAAGATTTTAGTCTAATTTGCACATTGTCGAGTATGAACTGGAATTTGAGTCAAATGTTGGAAACGTATGGACTGTGAAAAAATGAAAAACTTCTTTGATTTTAGAACTCAACTATCAAAGATCTGTGTTAGCCTCATACCTCCCAACTGACTGATGAGATTGTAATCAAGCTTAGCATACATGTGAGATCTGATATAACAAAGAACTGATGTAACATGACAAACATTATAAGAGAATTGTGTTCAGTGGTCAAGCCGCCTTCAATTTAATTGTTTACAATGTATCATAACACCAAGTTTTGAGATTTTCTTGACACTTGGCACATGTTATGTGTGATAAAAGGAGAAGCTGATTTGCATTTAATTTTATTTCTCGTGTTCCATTTCAGTACATATCAGGATCTTGGGATGGAACCATGCGCATATGGAATGCCTACCGTGTGGCCACACGGAGAAAGAAGCTGGCCCGATTGGACGAGAAGAGAGAAAGTATCTCCGGCTTCAACACCAACCAACCCAGATTATTAGTAGAGGATGAAGACTTTTAGTAAAGGGACCTCAGTAGATCTCAAGTTATTTGTTTTTTCATACGTGATGCAACAAGGTGGCAAAAACATCATAACATCCTGTATCTAAATAGTCCTGGACTCGTATCTTGGACCACTGTTTTCCAAATCAAATATATTGAGCAAACTCTTGATGTGCTCTTCCAAGATCCTGAAACTAGTCCAGGACCCACATTTTGGACCAGTCTCTTATTTAATCCAAATTAAACTTATGATGTGCTGTCTTGAAATCATTTATCTAGTCCATTATTCATATTCTGGACTAATCTCTGTTACATGAAATCAACTTGTTATGCGTCATTTAAAGGCAGGGGATCTCTTTTGCATGCCTAAAAATTAACATTGTGTAAATACAATGTCATTTACGAAAAGCCATCTGGGAACCTTTAACAAAATATAGGAGCTAGAAACTCAGTTTTAGTGTAATTATAGTGACCGTTAGACTCAGATTTGAATTTTCTCGCGAGGAAAAAATTCCTACCATAGAACACACACTAAACGGCTATTGTTTTTCTTTTGCATTTTTCAAATTCTAGGTAATGTAATTACTGACCCCCAGATTTCACAGACATGCCCTTCATCAATAGCCTAAGGGCATGGATTATCTTCTCCTAGTCTGTGGGGATGTTTGCAGATGAGAGCCACTGCCTTTTAGGATCATTTATGTAGTGGAACCCAAGTCTGGACTTGTCTTTTATGAGTCAAGTACATTTTATTGCAAACCTATGATGCACATATCTATCTCACATTTAACTTGCAATACAAGAAATACTGGTTTAACTTTGAAATATCTCTGTGACAACTAAATAACTCATTTCAACTCATTTATTACATTACACATGCTAAGAAATTCATGTAATGTTGACATGAAATTAACAAGGTGCTTGGGTTGTTGCGTAACTTAATACTGTTCAAGCTGTGAAAATGTTGATGTACATGTAGGTCGAACATTAAAGTTGTTGGATACAGGCTTTTTTCTTTACTTCTCTTGATATAGTGCTGAATACAGACATGTAATCCTTCACAGAAGAGATGCAAGGAATTTTCAGAAATACTGCCTAGATTATCTTGTGTGCAAATGCATAAGACTTTTAAGAAAATATCAAGGGTAGCAAAATCAATCAAAAAAGGAATCATCTACAAGTAATCCGTCCTGTTTGTCTTTCTTGAATGAAAGTATTTATGAAAGCGTGCTTCCTTCTATTATGAATATCAGGGATCAACCAATGGACTCAGACACATGTATTCCCTGCACATACTAACAGCACAGCTGCCTTTGAATGCAATATATGTCTGTTTTGAAGAATTCTCTCAAACTTGTAAATTAACATTCATGTAATAAATGCAAGGTACAAAATATGCAAACCAATGCTTTCTGGGGCTGAATTTAAGTGCTTTAAGAACACACATAGCATCAGTATTCAAGGACATAATTTATACTCAGATTTGTTGTTTTTACTGTGACACAAGGACTATGCAATTGCCATTGCATGTTAGCTGAACTTATTTATGTATTATTAGTGTGGGATTATTATGAATATTCTTGGAATATGTATGTATAAATGAATATTTATTTGTTATGCAAGAAAGAATTCAAGGGTGTCAGGAACTCATATTTGTGGGAATGTATTTTCTTATCAACTCTTTTTCATATTATGCCAAAGAATATGTTATATGTATATAGAAAATTTGTTGTTCTGTTCAAATAAACTATTGTTAATTCTGTAATGTGTGGGCTAAAACTTATATTGTACTATTTTTGCTCTACGTATAAGGGTTCTTTTGCCCGTGTATTCAAATGAGGTTTTACCGATTGATGTCTGTGTATGGAAAGCTATTTTGTCCAAACTGGTTTATTAAAAATGGGGATTGTACATTAGTAGTTATGGGACTTGTACTCCATAAATACCAAAACATGCAATAAAATTTGAAAAACAGTAGTAGGCATGAAATATAATTCAACTACAGTGTGAAGCCTCATTTCTCAATTTTGGTCTAGCTGGGAAGCCACATTTGGACTGTCCAATCTTGGATTTTAATCTGAAAACTAGATAGAGCCATCGTTTATGTGGTACATAGGCACTTTCTATAATTTTGCAGCCATGTTTTTCAGTGTCTTGAACAGTTTTTTTTTTTTGGGGGGGGGTGGATAAGGTGTTATCTCCCCCATGCATTTATATACAATGTAAAGTCAAGAATCTCGTTGGAAATAGAAAGGTAATAAGGTATTGTTTAAACAAATTGCCTTCCACAATTGTGCAGATTTTTACGAGAAGACACTTTGTCCATTGATGTTCCATATTTATTATTTATATCCTGCGTGTTCAGAGAATAGATTTCTTTTCACCTCAAAAATAATGCTGAGCTTGTAGAACCCCCCCCCCCCTTGCTTCCCCTCCCCCTTTTATTTCATTATCCTGGAACACCCTGTTTATGAAAAAAAATGACATTATCGCAGCCAATCAATGATTTCGCAAATTTATTCAAATTCATTTTCACTCATGTAACCTAGTTTACAAGTAATGTAAAATATATTTGTTATTCAGATTTCATTTTTGATTATTGTTGTTGCCATGTCATTTAAACCTCAAAAAAAGCCGTATCAATATCTAACCATATTTTGTGCGTAAAATGTGGGAAAATGTTTACTGAGTTTTGTTATGCTTGAGGCTATTATGTATATTATTGTAGATGTATTAAGTTGAAACAGTGATATGTGTTAGTTATGAATTTTGTAAAGTTTCCTTTGTCTGTGTTTAGACCAAAATTACCAATGAATTTCAAGTTGTATCCAGAAATATATCTAATTACTTCATTACACATTCAATGGACACTCTACAACTCTTGTGTGGACACCGAGTAGTTACATCAATTTGTCTTGTTTTGTTTTCTATGTTCTGTGAAGAAATTTCATATGTAATTTTCACTATAAATTATATGCTATACTTTAGGTTCGTCTCATCCATCAACTCTGGAGTAAAAAAAAAAACACTATATTTTGGTGTAATATATATTTTGGAAGGTCAACTGTAAAATCTGGGTTGATTTATGCAATACCTGTCAAATTGGGCTACCGATTTACTAGTCAAGTAATGCATGAAGTCTGTTGATTCTTCATCTAGACTAAAGCCTCCATTCCTCCGCAATACAAAAAATGGAGAAATAGCGGAAATGGGAAGTGTAACACGGAAAATGGGAAATGCTGAAGTAATTACCTTAAAATTGGTAGTAAATTACAAAACAAACAAATATTAAAATGTCTAAAATCATTTTTTAATAATACAATTAGCAAGCATTAGAGTAACTTTAATGACCCCAGCAAACCCCTCTGCAGGCCCCTCTGCTGGCCACCTTTCTCACAACCATGACTATACGGTTGCTTCATTTCACCGAGGCCGAGTTGTAATCATGCCAGTATAGGTAGTATGTGGTGTTTATATTCATGATTTTGAGTAACATGGAAAATCGCGGAAAATGGAAAATTTGACAAACTTAATTTTGATTTTGTAAAACAGAAAAATGGAGGCCTTCATCTAGACTGCTTCCTTTGCTCAGGGTTGGGAGTGATACAAAAAACAGTCACAGAATTTAGACTATGTCAGTGTATGTAGATTTGTCTCCGTCCAAAGAAAATTTGTTTTCTGTTTGTATGTATTCACTTTTGCTGAACTAACCCTGGTATTATATATATACATGCATATCAGGAATATTTTTAACAATAAAAAGTATCGTTTAATTATGATTTCTGTTTTGTCTGTGTTGTACTTGTTTGCATTTACTAAGTATTATGATGGGAATAGCACACATACTCACAATAGCTACATTGTGGGGGTATTGCAATGTGGGAGTAATTGAAAGTATATCTGACATTGTGAGGATTAATTTCTTTCCCCCACAATGCATAAATACGGCCACAAGGTCTAATCCTACAAATTTGTGTAAATTTTACCCCCGCAATGAAGTCCTGTACCTATTTCAAACACACAAATTACATACAACATACAATTAACATTCTGGGATTTTCTCTGATTTTTGCTTTAATGCACCCAGCGAGTCGTTTTATACATATATCACCTTACTTTCTTGTGGGGGTACCCCCACACTGCAAATTACTCCCACAATGTTGATTTGTTTTTACCCCCACAATGTAGCTGAGCCTGATCAGTTTGTCACGGAAGGACATTTAACAAATTCTGAAAGTTTAAAGGCTTGTAAAAATTAACTAGTAAAATTTGTCAAGTTTGTGTATGGTTCATTGCAAAGAGCAAAGAGTATCACTGAAATTGTTAAATGTTTACAGAATTTCGTCGCCATGGGTACCTACTAAAGATAGAATCCATTAAATATTCAATGTCACAGACGGACAGGATAGAAATGGGTTTCTACACTTGTCAGTGATCTTTTATTGTTTCTATCTAAACGAAACAATGCTGACAATTTCTTTTCATTGCAGATGCTAGTCTAATAAGTTAACTTCCCTGACATATGTATGTAATTTTGAAGCAAGCTGTAACTTTTACTAGAAGGACAAAAAGTTTTGTCACGGACGGACATTTTGTGTCACAGATGGGCGTTATCCCAATTAAAATTGATATTTCAGCCCAGCGCCCAGTACTTATATCACTAATAAACTTGAAAAGATGATGAAAAAACTAGAATTTTTGTGTGCATCCACAGGACACAGATGTCCCAGCTATAATGCAGTCAGTAAGCATGTCTTATTGAGTGTGTGGAAACCATTTTACATGAGTTGTGACCTTTGACCTTTGACCAGCAGACTCTAACTTGAACTTGACTTGTATTTTAGTGTCATCTATCTACATACCAATTTTTTATTTTTTCTATTCTGTCAAACATTTATCAAGTTATCACCCGAAACCATTTTGCATGAGCTGTGACCTTTGACAATTCACCTGCAGACTCCAAATTCGAAATTGACTTGTATATTAGTGTCATCTACCTACATACCTACATACCAAAACATTTTTAAATTCCGTCAAATATTTATCAAGTTATCATCCAGAAACCAATCTGCATATATAATGTGCTGTGACCTTTGACCTTTGACTTGCGGACTCCGAATTTGAACATTACATGTAGTTTAGTGTGATCTACCCACACACCAAAATTATCTAAAATCTGTCAAATATTTTTTAAGTTATCGTGCGAAAACAAATCAGGGGAAGGACGGACAGACGGACTGACGGTGCAACGTTTAATGCCCCCTCGAGACTTCGTGTGCAGGGGCATGAAATACTTGTGTGTGTGTGTGGGTTGCTGGGTTATTTGGGGGTATATTTATGAATTACAATACCATTTATTGGATTTATGTAATGAAATATCTCCCCAAACTGATAAAATCACTGAATGAGAAATCCCCTACATGTACCATTGCAATATAATGCAAATGTCCGTCCTGACAAAACTTTGTCCGTCCATGACAATATTCAAATTCATATTTAACATATGAATATTTAATTATCTGGGTTTTATACATACACATTATAGGTCTTTTGCTAGTGAGATAGCTCAGCATGTTTTTGTTTAAGTTTATTGCTCCAGCAATAGAACAAAAAACTTTTAAATTTTCTTTCTGTCACGGACGGACAAATTTGCATAAACAAGAATATAACAATGCGGTATGACCAAGAATGGTATTTCACAATATTTTTCTGTATTTTAGCAAACTGGTGTTTCATCTATAATTATTTGCAAACAAAACTCAAGACAATCTAATGATTGTCAAAATAGGACCAAATCAATATTTCTCAAAAGTGTCCGTCTGTGTTCAACACCCCTATTCGAAAGTGAGTCATTCCAATCTCTTTCCGGACCTTACCAAATAAACAAATGGATTTTAGTAACCTTAGATATCAATGAAAGATCCAGCAGTGATTACATCATAAGAATATAAATATGATTTTTTTTTACCCCAATGTTCACTTTAACTGATCAGGCTCAGCTATTGTAAGAGCGCTTGTAACACATCGTGTGCTAAGATGTCATGTCCAGAAAAAGGCTTCAAACAGTGTGCTCAACCCCCCCCCCCCCCACCACACACACTACACACCACACCCCACCCCCACACAACACACAACACACAACACACACACACACACACTCGCATGCGCATAGACGTATGTGCTGGAAATCAGAGACGTGAAGAATTGAATGACACATTTGTGTACTATGAAAATTAAATTCACAGCCATGAATGGTAGGGGTGCATGTTAATTTTGACTTTTTTGCCATATGGTCATGTGCCTGGTAAAACGACCCAAACGCGCTTGCGCTGGAACACGTTTTTGTTCCCGGCAGAACGCCATCTCCAAAAAAAAATGCACCACAGCTTTAAAGTTGAAATATAAATTTAAATGAGAATTCATGTGCTGGTTATTCGTACATTATTTTTTATTTTGCAAAATTTGAATTTGTAAGTTCTATAGAATTAATCAGAATAACAGCGTTCTGCCGGGAACAAAAACATTTTTACTTGAACGCCTGCGTTCGAGTGGTTTATCCAGGCACAAAACAATATGACAAAATAATGCATATGCAACCATGTACAGTGGAGCCTCGTTATACCTAAAAACCATGACAATAACCTTGTTATATCAGGTTTCTCACTACATCAGGGTACAAAAACAAAGAAATATAAAGAGTTGGGACCTGCAAAATCACCTTGTTATAACAGGATTTTGTTATATCCGACCTCTTTATATCAAGGTTCCACTGTATCAGAAAAAGAGGACCGTCCATGGTTTGTTGTGTCTACAATCAGAATGCAGGATGTCGGGTTTACGTCTAGTGTTTGCCAGTGGTTAAAAGTACACACACACACACACACTGACACATAACTCTCCAAACTCCGCCATATCTCTCATAGCATTCCACTACTGTTCTGCCATTTTCTCTCAATTTTATCAACCAAAGCAACAGTGTGTTGGGAAGATGTGTCTGTTGTGTCTTTACGAACTAAGGTATATGATACAAAATTCACACATCTCATTTGATACATGTAAGAAGAATTTTATTCAAACATACTGCCAAAGACAACTTTTGCATAATCACATATTTCCCCACAAAAATTATTACCAATTCACTTCAACACTGCATAACATTTCATATAAAAGAATTTGTTTCTGGACGGCTTCGGGAAATAAAACATTTGGCTGGAATTTTGTAAACGTGTTCAATACTGGTATCATAAGATGCTGGAAAAGTCAATAAACTGTAGATGTATTTACACAATACAATAAAACTTGTTTCATTACAATTACTAGTATCTTACAAAATGAACCATAAATATACAAAATAATTTAATCTCACTTACAGCACTACATGTATGTAAAAGTGGATGGAAATATGGACGGTTGTTATACTGGAAGAAGGTGGAATTTGGAATGAAAAGTTGGAAGAATGAAACATTCATTTAATAATATATATATTCTTTTTAAAGATTAATACATGTTAAAAGAACAACAAAATATATACATATGGTTTATGTGGCTCATTAAAGGAACAAAACAATCATTGCATAAATGTAGATTTGTTACACACTCATATATTTACAGTAAGATAAAACTTTTCTTCCTTAGAATACAACTTCACACTGTATATACAGGCATGTACAGAATATCTACATAATGCTTACAGCAAGATAATTTGTAATTTCTGTTTTGAGTAACCCTGCCAAATGTGATACATATCTATACATAACCATTATAACACAATGCCAACAGTTTTTGTTACGTATCTCCAGGAATCATTCACTTTATATTCTCTTCGCTTAAACCCCTCACACCCCCCCCCAAAAAAAAACCTTAAAAACTTTTGAATAATCGATCATACTGAACAATTTTCAAAACCTGCATATTAATTCATCACATGGGTGAAAGAACATTGTGCAAACAAATACCTTCCCTAATAATCCAGCTAGGAAGTTAGATTTTACACTGGCAAATCTTAGGATTTAGTCTGAAAGGTAAAGCTACTGTCGCCCACCTAAGGTCATACAGCGCACTCACGTTATAACAAACACGGTCATAACGAAATTCCTCTTACAATGAAGTAATAATTCAGGTCCCCAAATTACTATCTGTATATCTTTATATACTTTAACTGTTCGGCTACAACGAAATTTCAATACAACGAAAGAAAACTGCCGGCCTTACAATGAAGTAATAATTCAGGTCCCCAAATTACTATCTGTATATCTTAATATACTTTAACTTTTGGCTACAACGAAATTTCAATACAACGAAAGAAAACTGCCGGTCCCAAGGACTTCGTTATAACGGGAGTCACCTGTATTTGTGATAGCATTGGGGTTCTCCTGAACACATAACATATTTCAAACAAAAAGTTTTGACACCTAACAATGATTTTTTTCAGTGGGAAAGTACATGTAATTGGTAGTTAGTGGTAGAGGCTCTATCGTCATCCCCCAGGAGGATATTTCCCCATTGACATACACGAGAAGACATTGAATATATGAAAGACCCAAGAGCTATACAAATCAGAGTACAATGGAGCAGATTTGAATTAAATGTGTCTATCCTAACGATGATCCCATCTTGTTCTTATATTCGGTTCAAGGTATATTGAGGCCTTCACATATAAGCCCTTTCATCACACTTTACACAAAAGTAAAAACTGCTGAGAAATGGTAATCACAGGAATTTGTCAATATTTAGAGTTTCAATTCAATGGTATTCACTGTTTAACACTTCAAGTAAAACAGTTCATATCTTTCAATATGCAGGTTCATCTTTGTTGAAGATACTCGGCTGATCAGATTCCCCTCCACGGCTGGGAGCAAGACCTCGACTAGCCCTACCCTGGCTACTGGCTCGCCCTTGGCTGCTTGCCCTGCCAGCACTACTCGTCCTGGCATGGCTAGCGACCGATTTGACATCCTTTGCCCGCCTCTGTCCATCATCATCACTATCACTATCAAGAACTGACTGAACAGTTTCTTTCAGTTTCTCAAAGAAGTTCAGCGACTCCTTGGAATCCCGTCGCTCAGTGCTCTTCCCTGCATCATCTTCTTCCTCCTTCTCCTTCTGATCTACATCCCCTGCACTATCAGACGCATCAACTGTTTTGTCATGATCTTCATCAGTTTTGGTGTTGCCATTCACAGGGACCTCCTCTTTATCTGCCTCTCTCTGAGCAGACTTAACCGATCTTGCAGATCTTCTGGACTCCCCGCTTCCCGGACGACCAGACTTCCTGGACTCCCCACTACCAGGTCGGCCAGACTTCCTAGATCCTGCACCACTAGGAGGTCTAGGTTCAATGATGGTCACAGAATGATCATTACCATTGACGTCTTGCTTCACTGACTTGTCTGATCGATGCGAATCGGCAGACGATGCGCGATCTTTGCCCGATTTGGATTTGGTCAGCGACTTCCCGCTTCCACTCCTCTTTGATCCTTTCTCCGAGCCGTACACTCCTTGGGCTGCCTTGTAACTTGCTCGAGAGGCCGCATCAGCGTCTTGGGATTTGGACTTTGAGGTGGACTTCCTGGACTGGAGGCTGGTCCTGGAACCGGTAACGTCTTTGTCTGGTCTCACACTCCGT
>JZLH01S0087280.1:1352-15948 GCA_001188425.1 Eucidaris tribuloides | reverse complement strand
CTGACCCACATTCTATGGAAACCAGCTGGCACTTTTTGGTGTTTTTGATTACCAATGTACAACCGAATGAACTCATTATTTCCGAGATCAACCATTTTGAAAGTTGAGCCTATAAAACACTCTTTTACACATAAATGACTTGCATTGCACATAAGGTCCAAATGTGCATTGCAACAACTGTATCGTCCCATCAATAAAGTTTTAAAAATAAAATCCTAAATTCAAGTTTTAATAAAACTGACTTTTACTTCAATCTATAAAATGATAATTCAACTTATTACATGTGTAGATACATGTAATACAGTAGTTGATGCCTTGATGGGTTATTACTTTTAGGGCCTCGACATAGCTTTTTTTCAAACTTGCCCTTCAGGCCAAGTTAAATTATCAATTTTTAGATTTTTACTTGCCCAATGAAAAAATTTCTAGCCAAAATAAACATTCAATCAAAAACATTAAAAATGATTGTCTCACTAGTTGTAACAATAAGCCTTTTGTAACATTGGACATTGTTTCAATTCTGGAGGATTGAATTTAATGAGCCTAAGTTGAGTACAGTGAACAAAATAATGATGAAATTTAGTATTCTAATCAACTAAACAAAAATGTTAGACATGTTTTGTTCAGTTTTGGTAGAGTGTTTATGTTTTGCTCATCTTCAAGATCAAAATTTTACCTTGCCCATCGGGCAAGTAAATTTTGTGTAAAATTTATTTGATTTTTACTTGTCCCAATCTGAAATTTTACTTGCCCCGGTTGCAAGGGCAAAGTGCTTAGTTGTCGAGCCCTGCTTTAGGCAATAGGCAAAAAAATGCACTTGGACAAAATTCATTTTCCTTTAACCCATTTAACTCTACTAAATAATTGTCTTAAATTCATTTTGTACATTTACATACAGTGTATGATTTCAATATATGAACACTTCCTAACTGAAGTTTTATTTCAAAAAATGCGCGATTTCTTAACAGATTTGACCATAAGTTAAGAATTCCCTTGGCCTTTCTTTCTTATCCTCCAAATATAAATCACAAAGTCTAACTTAGGTACATGTATTAGTAGCAGTTTGATGTCAAAGTCATGTAACCTTTGACTCCTGACCTCATTATACCTTACACTACAGCTACAAAATATAATTGTATTTCTATGTTTTACTCTCTGTAGGTTATTCTGGTTTATAGCAACAAGGCAATAGCAACATTGTGTCTACCACCCGCGACTAATCCCTAACCCATGCACGTTTGAACCACAATTGACCTTGACCGTACCATGTGCAACCTCTGATGCACAATAACAAGAATGCTACCCCTAGTGATCTATCACCCACTTTTTGCTATTGCAGAACAGGTGCCAAGTTACTGTTCATAAAAAAGTCTTGCAGAAACATTAATGTTGACCTTCAAATTGACCTTTGACCTCACCATGTGACCTCTGACGCACCACACATGATGTACCCCTAGTGATCTATCACCCAGTTTGGTTGCCATTGGACAACTAGTTGCCAAGTTTATTGGTCATAAGATCTTGCAGGTAAAACTTAAAATGTTTGACCTCAAATGACCTTTGACCTTACCATGTGACCTCTGATGGCATAAACCATGAAGGTCCCAGTTGCATCTACAACCCAAGTTTAGTTAAAAAGGGAGCTCGTTTGATAAAGTTATTCATCATGGGACAGTCTTGCAGGCCCACTTAATGTTTTGACTCGATGACCTTTGACCTGCAGCCATGTGCACCCTATGTGACCCCAGGCTCCAACAGCACACAACATGATCGGTCCCCTAGTGCCATCTATCACGCCAAATTTGTTTGCATTGGACCACAGTTGCAAGTTATGCGTCATAATAGAGTCTTGAGGTAAAGTTTAGCAAAGAGTCTTGCAGAGCCTTGATCGGTTAAAGACACTATATAACACTGTTGGAAGACCAGTTTAAAAATTGTCGACTTTGCTAACTGACAATCTGACAGTGTTTGAATGGAATAATAAACACCTAGAACACTAAGTTTGGACAGTTATCTGCTGTCACTAGTACAATATGATGCAGATACAAATTGGCACATTCAATTTTATACTCGCCTGATAGCGAAATTCTGCAACACAGCAGTTAAGGAGAAGCATGGAATGTCTCTAATGATTTCAATTTATGAAGCACTTAATATTGTTCACTGCTAATTTTTCAGGGCTTCATTTTTAGACTGTATCAAAGCACTAGTAGCATGGGAATCATGATGCTCAGATTTTTTAAACTTGGAAACATTGTTTATACCAGTGCCTTTTAAAGTGAGCATTGGGGTAAAACAAAATCATTTTGTATTCTTATGATTTAATCTCATGCCGGACTCTTTCATTTATCTAAAGTACCAAAATCCATTTTTGTTTTATTGTAAGGTCCGGAAAAGCAACTGGAATGACTTTCATTTTCGAATAGGGGTCGTTGAACACTGCTGTCGACGGACGGACACTTGTGAGAAATTTGATTGGTCCTCTATTTTGCATCATTAGATCAAAGTGTCTTGTGTGTTTCAATAATGATAATGAAACACCAGTTTGCCTAAACTGCAGAAAAAATATTGTGAATATTTTGTACAATAATGGTCAAACGCATTTTTCTATTCAAGTTTATTGCAAATTTGCCGTCCGTGACAGAAAGAAAATTTAAAAGTTTTTTAGTTCTATTGCTGTAGTAATAAATTTAACATGAAACATGCTTGAGTATCTCACTAGCAAACGACCTACGATTGTGTGTATGGAACCCAGATCAATTTTTAAATATTCATATCTAAATCTGAATTTTGGAATATCGTCACGGACGGACAAAATTTTGTCACGACGGACATTTGCCATTATACGGCAATGGTCTAATGGGGATTTCTTATTCAATGAATTTTTAACGTGGTTTTTATCAGTTTGTTGGACATATTTCATAACATAAAATCCAATAAATGGTATTTTAATCAATTAAATTATACCCCAAAATACCCCCCACACACACACTCACATACATGTACAAGTGTTTTCATGCCCGCAGACAAGTCTCGAGGGGCATTAAGCGTTGCCCCGTTAGTCCGTCCTTCCCCCTAATTTGCTTTTTTCTCCGATAACTTAAAAATATTGACAATTTAAAATATTTTTGGTGTGTAGGTTAGATCACACTAAAATACAGGTAATGTATCGAATTTGGAGGTCCGCAAGTCCAAGGTCAAAGTTCACAGCATTATGATATGAGATTGGTTCTGGATGATAACATTGATAAATTGACGCGAATTTAAAAAATGTTTTGGAATGTAATGATAACAATAAATACAGTTCAATTCGAATTTTGGAGTCTGCAGGTAAAGCGTCAGATATCACAGCTCATATATGCAAAATGGTCTTTGGGTGATAACTTGATAATATTTGACAGATTTCAAAAAATGTTGTATATAGGTAGCTGACACTAAAATACAATTTAAGTTCAAGTTGGAGTCTGTAATTCAAAGGTCAAAGGTCACACCTCATGCCAAAATTGTTTCCACACACTCATAAAAATTGCTTACTGACTGCCATTATAGCTGGAGGTCCTCTGTGTCCTTCGGACACACAAATTTTATTTTATTCTCTTTTCAAGTTTATTAGTGCATTGAATACTGGAATCTAAGGCGTGAATATCAATTTTAATTGGGTGATTTGCCATTGTGACAAAAAAATGTCCGTCAGTGAGCCAAATATCCGTCGTACACCGAGAAGTGTCCCGTCGTGACAAAACCTTTTTCGTTCTAGTAAAAGTTACAGCTTGCTTCAAAAATTATATACATATGTCAGGGAAGTCAACAAGACTACATCTGCAAGGAAAGAAATTGTCAGCATTTTTCGTTAGATAGAAAAACAAAGATCACTTGACAAGTGTAAGAAACCCATTTCTTATCCTGTCGTCCCGCTGACATTTGATATATTTAATGGATTCTTCTTTTAGTTAGGTAACCATCGCGCAACTGAAATCTTTATAAATTTAACAATTCAGTGATACTCTTACAATGAACCATTACACAAACTGACAAATTTTATCTACTTAATTTTTACAAGCCCTTAAATTTCAGATTTGTTAAATGTCCGTCCGTGACAAACTGATCAGGTCTCTGCAGCACCTGTAACTCAATGTGACCTCAAATGAACTTTGACCTTCATGTGATTCGGACCGCCACCACAACATGAATGGTACCCTAGTGATCTACCACCCAGTTTTGTCTGCTTCGGACAGCAGTTGCCAAGTTCTGCTTGTCATAAGCGTAAGCGACTCTTGCAGTAAACTCATTTGTGACGGACGACGGGCAGACGCTATTTGGATCCATTTAATAATAGTCTCGCATTCACCTCTGCCGTTCGTGGGCGAGAATAATAATTCAAGATCTTTAAACTACATGCTGAAAATGGCATTGGGAAGACTTCATTGACCAATTTCCTCCATTCTTTTTACCCTGCTGGATTGCCCAAAATCTAAATCATGTCATCCTTTATGTTTCATCTTGCCGTCCATGTTTCTTTAATCCCTCCAGTGGTAATAGTACTCTTGTTTGTGCCAAGAAAGTGTGGTGTTGGATTGGATGCACAGCATACAGACACACAAACATATTGCCTGATCTAAGGCTTGACATATCGGCATGCACTATTTATAAAAATTCCTTGGATAACAATACAACCAACAAAGTGGTACTGGTATGTTTTTGCATCAATTCATTAATGGACTTACAATTTGAGCCTACACTATGTAATCAGCGGTATCTAACAGTACAGGATGAATGAATTCACTAATATATTTATGACAGAACTTCCCACAGTTGTAAACGCTGGACACCCCTCAACTTGTTTTACGACTACAGTATGACTACTGGTATTACAATACTGAGAACAATTACACGTAAATTCATTTTGTCGTGGAATCTTGAATGACCAAAACCAGTGGGCTATGGTAGAAACAGCTGGTTCTACACAAACAGTACACACACACACACACACCACACACACAACTACACACAACACTCTACATCAAAAAGAAAAAAGAATTAACAAAAATCTGAGTGGTCATTGCCAGTCTACATGTAGTTGAAAATATCTGGCTATGTGGAACAAAAGAGAGTCATTTAAAGAGTTGACATGTACAAATAATTATTATGATGTAGGCCTACATGTACTCATGTTATGTTATTGATGTACATGACCATACTACATATATGTAATGAGCAGTATGCAGTAACCTACATGTAGCCCTACATGCTACTATGTTTTAATTGGCAAATTAACGCAGGAGTGCTTGCGAGGGGATAATCACATAAACAGTGGACTGCCACTTACACAAACTTGTTAGTCTTAGGATGCTACATCACTCACATCAATCAAGCTAGGGTCTTACATCTTTGATAAAACATAATTAATCTCTATCTTACTTCTTGATATTCTTACTTGGAGTTTTTACAGTACAGTGTCACATGTAATGCAGTAGTTCTTGCAAACATGTACATGTACGGCATACAATTATATGACCAAAATCAGTGTAGGTGACTGTAAAGTTGTTGGCCATATCAGCAAAATTATTATAATCAAACCAATTTTCTTATTTTAAACGGAACATTCTTTTTTGATAATTGGACTACATTTTTACAATTATTATTTTGTCCAGAAATTCCATAAGTGCTGCTTTCTGTTTGATCCAGACGCGAAAAGTGCGCAACAGCCCGCAACAGCAAACCACCAGTCCACCACCACTACCATCACGACCACCACCACCATTGCAACACCACATCACCATCACCATTCACCACCACCACCACCACCACCACCACCAATCCTCACAACCACCACTTCCATCACTATCACCACCATACCCTACCATCACCACCCCACCACCCACCACCACCCCACCACCCACCACCACAAAATACCACCCCACCACCACAACAACAACAACAACAACAGCAGCTCTGATTCTTTTTTAAACTTGGTCTTAGATTGCCAGTGTGACTGTACAGTATTCTTCATGGTTACAATATAAACTGCGGCCTTGGCTTGGGTTACCGCTATTTGTTTAACACTCTGCAGACATGAATCACAGAAATAACAGACATCAACATACATGTAAAGGTGTTACCCTCTGTACAGTACACCCACTGGCATGTACTGTATAGCCCTTAGCATTTTTACTTTTACTAACAAATTGATACAAGATCTGAAGGTGGAGCCTTTTATACTTTCCTACAAATGATTCACCAAAGTGTGATCAATAAAATGTGCATCTCCATTCCCCTCCCTGCCCCCCCCCTCCGCCCCCCCCCAAAAAAAACAAGCTCATCAATGGCCGGTATCATGCAATACATTGTTCTCTGTCATTCTTCTGGCAATTTGGCCTTTGGGGGCCCCAGTAAAGGCCAGAATCCCCTTCCCCTCAAGAAACCAAGTTGGTACACAGGAAAAAAATTATTTTTCCTCTCTTCCGGGGGCTACTTCTTCCTGTTTCACGTGGATTCCAAGATACCCTACTTGTATTGAACTCTATGGCCGAATTTCGGGGGCTCTTTTTGCCTTTTGGGGGCAAAATCGCCCCCGAGCCCCCGTGTATTTTTTCCCCTGTGCGTACATGTACAGTGTACATGGAATTTGTGCATTTTAAAGAAGCTCAAAATGCAAAAGATTTTTTTTAATGAAAAAGCACTGCCATAAAAACCGATCGCTACATGTACTGTTTACATCCACTTGAGCTGCAGCTCACTTGAACTTTCCATCAGGTGAGACAATAAAGCTGACAATGCATGATGGTGTACATGTACATGTAGTACAGCTTGTGTATGAGAATGAATACAAAAAGGAGTACAGTATTGCTACTGTCTGCTTGGGATGTGTACACGCTACTGTACCTGTTACTTCAAAAAACATTCAAGTGCAAATGCCACGGTACATTATGGTTTTTATGCCAAACTTTATCATTAATATCTAACCTCGATCTCTGACCTCTGACTGTCACATTAGGTGTGAGACTGTGGTAGGTCGTATGTCGGTTTTACGATATATCGTTTTTTAATGATATTTATTTTGTCGTATTCCGGTTTTGCCATTGAAAGAATATCGCTAATCGATTCTTACGATATCCTGGTTTTTCTCGCGGATATTTTCTTCCATATATCGACAAAATACGATCCATTTAGCATTGCCATACTTCTTCCACACATAAATTGCCTCCGAAAGAGATATTTCTTTGATTTTCCTGCGGAATTTGCCGGACTCGGAATCGCTTTCACTATGTCAGACTGCTCGCATGTTTGCATCAAATTCGCAATTCATAATCCCGTCGACTCTAGACGCGCCATGAGGAATTTGCGGCCTTTGTCGGCTTTCCCTGTCATCTTACCGTTGAGGCGCATGTCCAGAAGACGGAAATAGTAGCTAGAGCTAGAGCCGACCTGTGCAAATTCTTTGGATCATGATATTTTTCTTGTGTGGCGAGACTGATATGCGGAGGGAAATTTCTTTTATAAAGCGAGTTATAATCCGTTTTTGGGTGAAGTCAAAGCAGTTTATTGTTTTTGATAATTATTTACGCAATGAATAGAGGTTATGTTCATATTACAAATATTTTTCACTATACATCGTTTAATATAGACAGAATCGCAGTTTTGCAGTTGCTAGAGTCGCGAGTCGCCCGCTACGGGCGGTGCCCGGTATACCGGTTTTAACGATATTTGTCAAGCGGTTTCCAGAGAGCCAACTCCATACTCAAAATCGCTCACTAAAGGATGGCTAAAATCGTATTTTCTTAACAAAGTCGTATTTTTTTATAGACTATATTGCTTGAACTCAGATCAAAGTATGTTTCCAAACTACTCACCTCAAAATCAAAGGCAAATTGCTCCTTCTCTTCATTCTTGGATTTTAAAATACTTCATTTTTTCCTTTCTTCAGGTCCAAACTATCTCATCATGTCTTTTTCTTGCTATTCTTTGGTTTGTACAATACATTTAGGGGCCAAGTTGACCGTTAATTTCCGACTTGCACTCCCAGTTGATAAGTACCATCACACACTACACCAATTTATATAATGGGACTGAAGAAATTCTGTCACACTCTATATAGAACAACTCCAAGTTATCTGCAGATCTTAACAAATGCGTGCGTGCTGATGCACACCACCACTGATAGGTCAATGTACAGCAACATGGGATCACAGAGAGATCACCACATTCGCGTGGCACACGTTTGCAAATACATTACACATTATACAACTGCATGACATGGTGCCATCCCGTGTAAGATCACATATATGGAAAGCCACAGGACAAAAACAGGATAATGACAGAATCAGGAAATCTTTGAGGCCAAATATCGTACTGCCGTATTTTGGGTTCTGAAAAAACGTAAAATACTTGGCAAAAACGTAACAGTTGGCATTCCTGGGTATCGGTTATACCCGGAAGTTATCTATACCGCATTCTTTAAAGTGTGGTACACAACTAATTTTATTATACTACCCGTACCAGCATGCAATCTAATAATACAAATGATTTGTGTGTAACTTGGGGCAACAATACAAAGAAAAAAACATCACCACTGATAAGGCATGTAGCAGTTTACATTGACTTGAATGATGTATTCGAATTAAGGGTAGGTCTATTCCTCTCTGATGAAATTGTGGCGAGTTAAATGATTCTGTGCAATCTTGACAACATGTGAATAAGTAGATGGGCAGCTCCGAGTCTAGTTTTCTGATTACGTAGACTGTTGTCAGATGTACACTGAAATACCACATGTACATTACTACAAATTGTATGTAGTATTATTGGTACATGTATGGTTTGATTATGGCCAGTAATTATGTTTGACTCATGGTGACTGTATGACTGTCTTTGTACATTAAAAAAAAATGAAACGATGGCACTTTAATTTTGCCCTTTCAATCAGAACCCTTGTTCCTGAGATACATTATGAACATTACATATTGTCTGAAAATATTATACTCAAATGAATAGAACCAAATTTTATATTTAATTGATATGTTGAGGTTTCTGCTGGATTAAATTTCTCTATTTATGGAGGGATGCAATGGAGCTAGTGTGACAACATTGCTGCCATAGTGTGCTAAAGAAGTTCCTCCATACAATGTAGATACATCTACAACCGTACAGAATTTCAACTGTGGCAAGCAAAGGACTTTACCTTTAATATTGTGAAGATGAGTGATATGTCACATTCAGGAATAGCACTCTAGGATCCAGTGCGAAGTTTGGACTGTGTGACTTGTTGCTTTTTAATTTATGTGTCGCCCACTATAATGAACTACCAATATTCATGACAGTACCATATCAAGACAACTCCTCTGCGAGTTTCCCACCAACACTCCCCAGAGGATGGCTGCGACAAGAAAACAACTCCTGCGGGACGGCCCAATCTCAAGGGACACCCCCCCACAACTCCACCAGGCAACTTCCCTCAAGAGCATCTCCCTCCTCCCACCCCTCCTCCCCCCAGCCCCCCCCCCGAAAGTTTTCACAATGTTTTCAATCTGGTGTATTAATATGAGTCGTCTTCTGGGGGAGCCCTCCTCCACTGTACATGTACATGTAGTTGTCATGCCAGAGTTGCATCAAGGGAGTAATCCTACTAGAACCATACAGTACTACACAGGGCAGGAAATAAAATTTTATTTTCTGGGGCTACTTTCAAGCCCAGTTTAGTGATTTTAGTATGTTATATATTGAACCCTATGAGGAAAATTGAGGGCTGTTTTCTTTATTTTAGGGGGCTATTTTGTTAATTTGGGGGGCCAAATTGCTCGTCGCCTCAGTGTATTTCCTACTCTGGTACTACATGTACTTACACGTAGACTGTAATAATTTAGTGTATATTCTGGCCCCATAAATTGATGATGAATTTAATGTACCCTACATTAGGATATACAGAGCATGTAGGACTACAAGTACCCATAATATTTTCACTCAATATTCTGCACCACAAACAGGGCAGGAAATAAAATTTTATTTTCTGGGGATACTTTCAAGCCTGAATTAGTGTTGCCAGTATGTTACATTGAATCCTATAGGGATAATTGAGGGCTTTTTAGTGATTTTAGGGGGCTATTTTGTTAATTTTGGGGGCTAAATCGCCCGTCTCACCAGTGTATTTCCTACACTGACCACAAACCTCCACTTCCCCAAAACCATTCAGACTGCCCTTTATTCTATTCACGACTACAGACGGCAGAGCAGCCCATCAACTGATCCACGGCTGGGTGACCCCCGATGACGAAATGTGACACACAGGCACTGAATTACAAGCCCATTACACTTTAACACTCAGAATGAGGGACCATAAAAGATGGCTTGAAGCATGTCAATTGAACTACAAGATACCAACTCTTTTCATAACATATACAGTCAAACCTGTCTTAGCGGCCACCTCTCTATAGCAGCCAACCTGCCTATAGTGGCCACTAAAATCATTCCCTTGGAGACGGATCCTGTGTTAAAGAACATGCCTACAGCAGCCACCTGTCACATTTTTTGTTTCCCCTGGGTGGTTGCTATAGACAGGTTTCACTGTATTGTGCAATGTGCAGTCATAGAAAGCAGGGTGTATTTCATTTTCTCCAACTCTGATTAGTTATTTCACTTGGATGACATTATTTTCCATAATACTGTAGGCCTATACAGTTCAATGTGAATGACAGGAAAATGCTCAATCATTTCCGCATGTTCATTGCTATGATGTACCAAGAAAATTATTTCTCGTAAAAATACCTACATGAAAGAAATTAAATTTACACAGTATCATGAAAACATGAGGTGTATTATAGAAGGCACAAGAAATTATGACAGTGCAGTTTGTATGTTTATTATTTTGTTGACAAGTTGGCAACCGATTATGTTGGCTATACAAAGCCCAAAGAGTGTCATTCACAAAACATTTCTCTCTCAATGTTCGAGAGATGCAAACCCAAACACATACTCTGCACATTATACAGTGAAGGAAAGGTGAATGTACGTGCTCTCTGCATAGCTTGTGCCAATTTTTGTGTTGCTAATTCTTCAGCGGGGCATAATTCAGGAACTTAACAACGCACTTTGCAGTAGAATTTCTAATCGAGTGCGGTGCAAGTAATACTGAGTCATATCATGTACAGCGTGGCCTTGAAGAAAATTGATGAATAACAGTCCCTCCAGGGTATTATTGGGCATATCCCAAATTACATGGATGTGATATTCAGATGTGATGAATAATGGTTTTGCCCATAGTTTGACCCACAATCCACAATATTTAAATACATACAGTTCTGCAGTGCAATACTGTTCACGTTGACTGTTTAACAGCACTTGTGTGTAGGCCCTACATATTCATACTGTCTAGTGTCTATTATTGCAATACCATACAGTGCTAGTGTACAGTGTGTGCAAATGGACAGGGGTTTATCTTTGGGTTGTGATTTTTATTTTGTTTTCTCACAGGAGATTACACGGTAACTGACATTTAAATTGTGATTTACAGTACACACTATGACTATACATTCCAATAGATCAGCTTTTGAATTGACACCTTCTTAAACCTGACATTTTCTGCCACATTCACACCGTGCATGGTACTATCATACTACTATCGGTTGTAACATTAGGCCTTTATTCAGCACAATTTTCTTTTTCAAATTTTCTGTATGGTTGATGTAACATTTTTTCATAATATACTCTCAAGTTTGTTGATTGAAGTGAGATATATAAAGCAAATAATCATCTCCTATATCTCGGGCAATGGAAACAATCTTTGCCTTGACAATGTTACTGCCATTGCCCTTGCTGTCAATGATTACTTGCTTAAATCGCAAAATTTTCTAGTTCTGGCGTAGTTATGTTATTTGAAAGTTTTATGCCCAAAGGTCATATCACACCAATAACAGATTCTGAATGTCTTTCATTTTTTAAAATTAATAATTTAAAAATCTTGGGGGGGGGGGGGTAACCCCCGAGATTTTCGCCTACATTTTACACTATAGTGTCCTCAGCATTAGGGAGCTTTCGATTCGCGACGGTAAGCAAAGAGGACGGCGGGTTCGAGCGTGCAATCGATCTGCGCATGCGCGAAGCCGCAAAACGTACCGTCCCCTTGCAAAAGACAACCGTACTCGGGCAAATTAGCGTTCGTTCTGTGAAGACGACGGAAGAGTTGGTAGACCCGCATATTGCGTATTTTAGAGCAAGTTGGAGCGTGTTGTAAGCAGCATACTATACAGTCAGTTTTGTTTCTCTTCATTTCCTCCTTCATTTTACCTGTCTTTCCTCTTTTGTTCTTTCTATCAGTCTTCTTTCTTTCTTTCTGTCATTCCTTTCTTAATTTCTATCAGTTTTTTTTCTTTGTCTTTCTTTCTTTACTTCTTTGTTCCGACCTGTCTTTTCTTTGTTTCTGTTTGTTTTTTCTTTATTTCTTTCTATCTCTTTCCTTTCGTTCTTCCTGTAAGTCCTTTCTTGAACTTTCCTTCTTTCTATCTGTCTGTCTTTCCTTTCTGTCTGTCTGTCTTTTCTTTGTTTCTGTTTGTTTTTCTTTATTTCTTTCTATCTGTCTTTCCTTTTGCTCTTTCTGTATGTCCTTCCTTTCTTTCTATCTGTCTTTCTATCTATCCATCCTGACTTTTTTTCCATCTTTCTTTTTTATCTTACTTGCCTTTCTGTCTTTCCTTAGGCCTATCTGTCTTTCTTCCTTTCCTTTTGTCTATCTCTTTTTCTTTCAATCTATTTATCTTTCTTTTTCTTTCTTACTGTCTGTCTTTCCTTGCATTCTTGCTATCTGTTTGTCTTTCCTTTGTTTCTGTTTGTTTTTCTTTATTTCTTTCTGTCTTCCCTTTCGTTCTGTCTGTCCTTCCTTTCTATCTGTCTTTCCTTTCTTTCCTTCTATATATCCGTCCTGTCTTTTTTCCATCTTTCTCTTTTATCTTACTTTCCTTTCTGTCTTTCCTTAGGCCTATCTGTCTTTCTTCCTTTCCTTTTTCTGTCTTTCTTTTTGTTTTTAATTTCCTTCTTTCTGTCTATCCTTCCTTTATTTCAATCTATTTTTTTCTTTCTTACTATCTGTCTTTCCTTGCATTCTTTCTATCTGTCTGTCTTTAATTTGTTTCTGTTTGTTTTTCTTTCTTTCTTTCCTTTTGTTCTTTCTGTCTGTCCTTCCTTTATTTATTTCTGTCTTTCCTTTCTTTCCTTCTATCTATCCGTCCTGTATTTTCCATCTTTCTTTTTTATCTTACTTTCCTTTCTGTCTTTCCTTATCCATCTTTCCTTTCTTTCCGTCTTTCCTGTTTTCTCTCTATCTTTCTTTTTGTCTTTAATTTCTTTCTGTCTGTCCTTCCTTTCTTTCTGTCTTTCTTTTCTTTCCATCTTTCCTGTCTTTCTTTCCATCTTATTTTCCTTTCTGTCTTTTCTGTCTTTCCGTCTTTCTGTCTTTCCTTCCTTTCTGTCTTTAATTTCTTTCTTTTTATCTATCTTTCCTTTCTTTCTTTCTTTCTTTCTTACTTTCTATTTTATTACCTTTCTTTCTATCTGTCTTTCCAGTCTCTTCCATCTTGCTTTTTCTATCTTTCTTTCCATCTTTCCTTTTCCTTCTTTCTTTCAATGTCAAGATGTCATGTTTGATATTCACATCGCTTGTTGATTTCGTAATGACGTCATAATCTGCAAGGAGTTTATTTGCACTTCATGCACTAATCCGCGTACGTCCCCGTCGTCAAATCGAAAGCGCTTAAAAATCAAGACGGTAATTGTGCGCGAGGACGGTCATGGTCGGTTGAACTCGCCGTACTCTTTGCTTACCGTCGTGAATCGAAAGCTCCCTATTGATAAGGTGTTACGGTAATCTGCATTATACCTCAACTGAAAGATCAGACTCTGATTTTTCTGCTGAGGTATAATTCAGATTACCTTAACACTTTATCCAGAGTCTGATGTAAGTGATCTTTCTGCTGAGGTATAATTCAGATTACCTCAACACCTTATCAATGCTGACGACGCTACATGTATACTGCAAAATGGAGTCAAAAATCTTCGGGGTCCTACCCCCCCCCCCCCTCCCCCGAGATTGTTCATTAATTAATAAAAAAAAACCATAATAAGACATTCAGAATCTGTTATTAATGTGATGTGACCTTTGGGCATAAAGCTTTCATATAACAAAACTACACCAAAACTAGTTGCGCTTTAATATCATCACAATGACTTAAAGGCATTGTATAACAATGTTTCCAGTTTAAAACATCTGAGCTACATAATTCCCCATGTACCAGTGTTTCTGATAAGGTCTAACTAGAAAACGTCAATGACGTAGCGCTCATCCGGCATCTCGCAACATCATATACCCGAAATTTCATGTGGTACAATTTTAAACTAGTCAAAAAATTAAAATTTGATGTCCCGGAAGGAACATGAATATAAAAAAATTAGAGTGAGAAAAATATTAGTTTCATGCCCCGGAAGGGACATGAAAAAAAAATAAATAATAATAAAAACTAGAGAAGTTCGACTCCGCGCAGTCGATGGGTATGCCTCCGCCCAGAGCGCCCACTATGCAGCAGCTAACCGCCAAATTACATCAACACTCCTTACTGAA
>JZLH01S0087273.1:1112-13308 GCA_001188425.1 Eucidaris tribuloides | reverse complement strand
GGATGATGGGGTGTACATATTTTATGCTTGCCAGTGACATTGGTCACACTGATGATATAAGATGTATATTTTGAAGTTTCTGTATTGGTTGTTGTTTGATTGATCCCTTTAATTTGTTTGGTATTCAACTCGGATAACTTTTGGAAATTGGATGAGTTTTGTGTCCTCTGCATGAATTTAATTGTGTTTAATTTGTTCAGGGAATTTTATTTACACCCATTTCAGCAAATGCTTTCATAAGTTTTCTTTTGTCAAATTGTGCCCAATTTTACAAGATGGGTTTTTTTTTTGCATATTTCGGCACTTTATCTTCCTTACACTTGAAATCATGAAAAATTTTGGACCTGGGGAATTGCTAAGTAATGGTTTTGTGTGAGTTTGTGTCAAATGGTCATTTGACCACAGTTTCTAAGTCAACATTTTTGTTTACCCTGGTAGTCCAGTGCATCCATACTCTTTATCATGTTTGTTCTTCCATTGTTATTTCTTTGTATTTTCTGTGCCAAATGAGATAATTAGAGCTAGTAATTATTGTGACCACCATACTGGTTGTTTTCCAGTATTTTAAGTTACTTGTATCAGCATTGAATCTGTACCATTAAACAAGTATAAAGGCCACTGCACACTATGCGATTTTCGGTCGCACGACTGCCGACTTTGGATCTGAAATAAATCAGCGTGTACCAAATATAAGTGCTTTTTTTATTTCAGATCCAAAGTCGGCAGTCGTGCAACTGAAAATCGTGTAGTGTGCGGTGGCCTTAAGATAACCACTCCTGGCTTAAGCAGATAAATTTACCTACCACATTCAAATGGATACATTTCAGTGATGTTTTGCAACTCATCCAAACTGGTAACAGACAAATTTAATGATGTACTTTTTCAGATAATCTGTGATGGGGATGAAATGAACTTATTTGTATGTTTAGCATGTTGAATAATCAATAAATTTACTTAAAAATTTGGGAAACGATTGTTGGTGAATAAACAAGTTCTTTCATTTGAATTATGTTGTATATTGTGCATTTGTGATAGAATGTTTTTTTTTTTTTACATCAGTGTGGTCATGTTTTACGTGTGTTGTGTGTGTGTGTGTGTGTTGTGTGTGGTAGTTGTGTGTGGGTGTGTGTGTGTGTGTGTGTGTGTGTGTGTGTGTGTGCGTGTGTGTGTGTGTGTGTGTGTGTGTGATCCTGTGCTGTTGGGTGTTTATGTGTAACACCATAAGATTTACCAGTTCTAAACATATTTTGGGAACTTTTTTTTCGGGGGGGGGGGAGTGGGGGATAAATTCACACAGTACACCATACATCTGAATTCATCAACATAAAACATGTACAGCTTCTGAGTCCACAGTGTGTTCAAGTATAACTTTAGGACTTTATTAATTTTTTTCATACAAAACTGACATAAGAGGAAAGTGCACATTTATACACTGTTTGGTTGTTTTCCACCTTTTTCACATAGATGCACATTTTAGAATGTTGCTTTTGTATTACGGAGGTATGAGAGACTGGAGTCCCAACCAGTAATAATTAATTCAAACAGCTGCTGAATTTTTAAGGACGTACAAAAGAATCTTTCAGGTGATTTATTTTCTTTCATGTTGGATGTTCCAAGCCGCCAACTTCATAGGAAGAGCTAAAGATGAGTTTAGACATTTGATAACATTTTGTGAAAATTTCACTCCTTTCCCGGTTAAAAAGTGTGATTTTTCGCCCTATACGTAAACATAACTATTGAAAACAAATGGCATGAGAATTTTTTCTTCAAACTTTAATCAAAAGTCGTATTTTGTGGAAAATGTTGGAAATCATACCCTCCTTTAATTTCAATTTTGACACTTTTCCCATCAACTCCGAAAAATAGATTTTAGATATTTATTATTTTCAAATGTAGTTCTCTTTGACAAACTACGTCAAAATAGTGCCCAGGCATGCCCAGTGTGCAGAATTTTCATTTATATTTCATGATTTTTGCCTATTTTCTATTTGCATGTCCCTCAAGCCTCAATGAGGTATGTTCACTCATTCTTTTACTATTTGGTACAGCGAAAAGTAATTATCATTATAAAACCATTCCTTCCTTTGAAATTGACTAGTAATTATACAGTCAACCAAGCTGCTTTTGTCTGGCCACCTGCAAGGCAGATCTAGTTAAGCGCATACACAAAATATTTTAAAGTGGCGACTTCGAACATCCAGTATAGGCTCTGTCAACGTTGTGACTCCAATGTGTAATTGCTCCTTGCTTGTATTAAAAATATTGTATTTAATACACAGCACATTCTATCTTATACTCATTGTAAAAAGGGATTGAATCAGTCCTGGATCTAGGGCACAATGATAGTAGAATCAAGTAACTGGCTAAGGATTCTTCTGTAAAAATTTGTGCTGAAATGTTTCTTCCTGGTGAATTAACGACTATCAGAAATCCCATATTTGTTGTGTAGCTTTCACAAGTAATAAATTTTGTATTGGATGAAGGAAGAATCCAATTTTATCATCATTACTTTTTTGTCAGGATCAGCTCCACAATCTGTGAATGTGCCCTTTTTAGGCAAGCTATCTTGCACAATCGATGCTAAAGCTGTATGATTTTGTTTATTTCAAAACTGGTTAACATAATACATGTATATATAACCTAGAAACAATACTTGAATCTCTTTCTATTAAAAAAAAATATTTATTCCCTGAAATAAATGTGCCAACATGCTAGCAATCAAGGTAAAATAATATTTCTGCTTCACAACCATTGCTTACAAGTCCAACACTTGGATAACAATGGAATTTCATCTCTTTGCACAAACTTGACAAATAAATGACAATGTATCTACAGTAAAATGACTTAACACGGTTAGCTGAAGCCTACAAATTCAAAACGGTTTTGGATCTTCACGGTCAGTTACGGTTGGAAAACCTTTTTGATGCAGCATTAATCGATATGCATGGAGCACGTAACACACCAGCGCATGCTTAATGACCATGCCTCGATTGTACTGGGGAGTACAAAGCAGTGAAATTATTGAATGCTCAATACTGAAATCTGACAAATGTGCATGCGTAATATTTCATCTCATATTTTGCAACTAAGCATTTTGAGATTGTCACACATGTACACGTACATTCATTGGTCCATCATTTTGTCATAATATGGGAGGAAAGTGGTTAGCCTGATAGACCACGGTTCTGATAGACCACTGGTCCAATAGCTCAATTATCGAAAAGGGTCGTTTAGTCCGAAGGTCTGATAGACTGAGGATCCAATAGACCGAGGGTCCGATAGGCCAATTATCGAATGGGTCTGATAAACTGATTACAAAAAAGGGTCCGATATACTGATTAACAAAAAGGCAATCGGTCTATAGGATCCTTTTTGATAATCGGACTCTCAGGCTATCAGACTCTTTCCCGTATTCGGACCCTTTTTGAAACTCTGCCTACTGGACCCTTTTCGATGATTGGTCTATTGGACCCTACCCGTAATGGAAAATTGGTCTATCAGACTGTTGGACAATAGGGGTTCCCCAGAGGGAATTTACTGAAGACATAACAATGGTAAGATTAACAAGCATGGTAGACAAACATGTAAAACAAATACATCATATTTTCAAAATGAATATACATGATATAGTTTTAGAGAACATTCAGTTCTGTATCGCTAAAGTAAAATGTGTTCATTCTGCACCAGATGAAATAACTGTTGCAGTCCATCCATTCTTGGACTAATCAGCATTCCATAGGAAAAAAAAAATGGTCTCTGTCTAGACAAATAAAAGAACATCTATTGTCCAGTCACGTCTTTGGAAGCAAATATGCACCTCTTATTTTAAACAGCTCAATAAAAGTTCACTTTTCAGCGACTGTCTCCGCACCTGTGTCTTTAGGCCTCAGTCCACGAATGGAAATGTCGTACACGACTTCCTCCACTTTCTTGATGTCGTATTTCAGTCCGTCGAAACGCTTGCGGAGGGAATCGTTTTTGAGGTTCAGAAGCCTGAAGCCGGAGTTCAGTTCACCCATGAAGGCCGCGATACGTATCGGCCGACCATAGTCCCCCGCCGTGACGCTGTTGACGGCTAACCTCGACTAGAGATCGGAACGAAAATAATAAAAGGATATGTCTGAGTGAAATTATATAATGCTACGCAGTATAATATATTAATTACACATGGGATAGTTTTCACCTTGCACTCTACTATGTATATCTGGGCTCAAAATTAGTTCTTGCCCGGTAGCTCGGGGCTACTAAAAAATCATGTCCGGCTACCAAATGGTCAAATTTAGTTGCCTAATTGGACTGATAATGAAGAAAAGTTTTACAATAAAGACGCTATATAACACTCTGGAAGGCCCATTAAAAAAATTGTCGAACTTTGCTATCTGACAGTGTTTGAATGGACAAATAAACACCCTAGAACTCAAAAGTTTGGACAGTTATGCTGTCACTAGTACAATATGTGCAGATACAAATTGGCACATTAATTTATTCTCGTGCGATAGGAAATTCTGCACCACTGCAGTCTATGGGGAAAGTTGGAATGGTCTCTCAATGATATTTCACTTTTTTAAAGCACTTGATGATCGTTTTAAACTGCAATTTTTTCAGGGCTTCATTTTTAAACCGTATCAGAGATACTGGTAGCATGGGGAATCATGTAGCTCAGATTTTTTAAACTGGAAACATTGTTATACAATGCCTTTAATTACACATGGGATAGTTTTCACCTTGCACTCTACTATGTATATCTGGGCTCAAAATTAGTACTTGCCCAGTAGCTCGGGGCTACTAAAAAAATCATGTCCAGCTACCAAATGGTCAAATTTAGTTGCCTAATTGGACTGATAATGAAGAAAAGATTTACATTAAAAAGATAAAAGCATATAAATAGAAGGAATCAAAGCACAAACAGAGAAAAAGAAGTTTCAGTTTAAACTATCAGTTGCTAGTTACAAAATAGGCCTATTTTAAATATATATCAAACCATTGGGGATGATTTGATTTCAATATAACAAGCATTCTCCATAGACCCCACCCCAAGATATCTCATTCTTAGTCTCCAACGGGTTTACGGAATACGCACAACACATGCACTTCCGTATACCACAGACCTCTGAGGTAAAGACAGGACTGACTGAAAATGTACTATTTCTTTTATATTTTTATCTCATACCAATCGAATACAATGTCTTTAAGATTTACATTAGAAGAGTATAGATTTAGAAGTACTTAAGACACATTTTGACGAAATTGAGTTCGTGATTGTTTTGAAGTCATTAAGTGCTGGGAAATTTTTTGACAAAATTGTGTCAATTTTGACCCTTCCCTAGTAGGGGTCAGCGGGGTCAACGGGGTCAAATTTTAAACTTGGTCTTATTTCTTCAAAATGTATCTCAAATTACTCGACCAGTTACAAGGATTAAGAAAATATATAATTTATCATGTATTTTGTGCTTTGTTGATGAGATATGGGGTCACTTCTGGTCAAAGGTCAAATGAGGTCAAATTTAAAACAACGTCCAAATTTGACAAATTACATATCAAATTGTCCGTCTTACAGAGGACATTCCAAAAATATATGCAATTAAGTGTTTTTGACATTCATTTATTCGAGAAATGCATTTGTTTTCCTCAGACCCTTGTTTTTAGAAGAAGAAGTACATGTGTACTTAAGTCCACAATATTGATTATTAATTACTGGAAATCGACAAGTGTGACAATGTTTGTTTTTGTCCTATACTCATCATTTATTGTGTCAATTAACTTCAACAAGTTTGGATATACAACTCCAACAATTGTGACTTGTACATAAATTTGAAAACTTTGAGCCTTTGTTTCTCAAAAGTAGTATTATGTGACTTCAGTACTTCTTATTCCATAGTCTTCATTTACTTACCAGTTCATTTCCTAATGACAGCAGTCCATGCAAGAAGTCTTCAAGATCTAAGTGAAATCCATCTTCCTTACGAATAGCAACTGTCCAAAACAAAAACAAAAACGAGCATTTTTATCAAAGTCAACGGGTATGCCTCTACACTGCAGCACCAATTTCATGTTATCCAACACCATGCACTTAAATTCCAATCCCTCATGCATGTATCTACCCAAACTTATCAGTAGTTGTGAAGTTCAGGAGATGAAATCATACATGTACGATGCACAATGACTTTTCACCTTGCTCTTTTCTACTTCCAAATTGAATCAATTAAACATTGCAACAGAGCTTTTAGTTCTTTGAAGTAAATTCTGATAATTCACAGTAACAAGCTAATATCAGACATGTATGAGGCATTCCTTGGGCTTTTCATATGTCAACTTTGAAATCAAATCATTGTATTATTGGATCAGAGGTCATAGTTGATCCAAGTTTCAATGAAATTTGATCAATAGTACACAAGCTATCACATAATTCCAACATAATTAAGTTTCAAGCTCTATACTTTGCTACAAGTTCTTAAATGGTATTTACTGCACACCTGTGCAGGTGTGATACGGTCTGATGATCAGGGAGGGTAAAGTCTTGAGAGAGTGCCTAAAGGTGCTGATCCAAGACTAATAGACTACAGTGTACCAACTTTACCTCTACCTTTACTTCTGAACACCTGTGTATTTACACAATGATAATTTTCAGGCATAATAGGTCTGCTATCATCAAACTAGAAGAACAAATTCTTGGCAGGTTTACTTTCCTCATAATTTTATAGTAATATTTTCTTTCAACCATTGATTTATTATCTTTTTTGACAAATGAAGTACCCAATCTTGCTAAGAGACAATCAGACTACACCGGACCTTTCTAGCTAGCTGGTCACAGCGATGTCAACCTGCTGGGTTGTGACTTCATCTTATTATCTCCGATACTAACCTCCCATGAGCTTAGTGACTTCCTCCCTCGAGGCCAGTTTCTCCGTCTCCATGTAGACCACAAGAGCTGCCAAGAACGCCAACCTCTGAGTCACAAAACGCCAGTGATCATGAAACCTAAATAATTCAATTTAAAGCATTTATTGACCACCAAGGATATTTGTGTTGTTCGCATACACAAAATTATTTTCATAGCGTAACATGAGTAAATAAACAAATGACATCTATCATAGTTAAAGGGGAATGAAACCCAGACATCTTACTGATTTCAGAGAGTACAGAACAATACAAGATGGGAAATAGTGAAAGTTTGAGGAAATTTGTTTGAACGGTTCAAGAGTTATGATTGTTCAAAGTTTATTCTAATCCTTGTTATGGAGGATCCTTAAATTGGCAACTCTACCCACTTTTCAGATGAAAGTGTGGAGAACTTTCCATTAGATTTGTACACAAATTTTCAATAATTTACAGTTTTCTCAAGTGTCATTTGAGAAAGTATCTAAATTCTTTCAGAAAACATGTAGAATCATTTCTGCTAGGACATTCTTGCACAACAAGCAAGAGCAAATCAGATATTTGATAAAAAAGTGAGAGTAAGTGAAACTTTGTGTACAAAACCAATGGAGAGTTCTCCACACTTTCATCTAAATAGGGGGTAGAGTTGCCAATTTAACAATCCTCCATAACAAGGATCAAATAAACTTTGAACAAACATAACTCTTGAATCGTTCAACCAAATTTGTTCAAACTTTCACTGATTTCCTTCTTGTATTGTTCTGTAATCTCTGAATGCAAGAAATGTGTGTGGGTTTCATTCCACTTAAAATCAATCTTAGCACACACCTGTATTACAGAGACACCCTGCCTATAAAGTGCTGATACACTGATAAGCACAATAACTTACCTGTAGCCAAAATTATCTCGTGATCACTGAAAATGCACTTGTTAAATATATATTTCGATGGTACTAGCACATGATATTGACTTTTGAACAAAATCATTTTCTAGAAATGCCCCTTTAGACACCCATACAAGAAAAGGGTTTATATCTCCCATAATCCCTTACACCTCTCTGTTAGCTATCTCCTCTTGGAAAATGTTAAATCTGATCACACAGGGTATGCTTCCATGTAAATTGTGTACATTCCAGGATTTAGAGTTTTGAGGATTCTACAACTTTTTTTTCATTAAATATTTTTTTTTATATACTTTATTTAAGAAATAAAAGTATTTGAACAAATTGTTGATGACTAAACTGAAAAGAATAATTTTGGTTTATTCATTAAGTTGATACTAATTCCAGATTTGCAGTCAGAAATGATTTTATATTTTGGCCAAGTGTAAGAATTGTAAACAGAGTCAAGCTACCACTCTTGTGAGTGACTTGACAGTGGATAGGCCCACATTTATTTTTAGAATTTATGTTGTACCTGTAATACTCCTGTGGTGCAAACTTGTCTTTGAGTTGTCCATACTGGGATTGCACTGTCCCAAACAGTTCTCTGCTCTTCTGACAAATTTGTGGCACTGAGTAGGGGAAAAGGGTGAGGGAGTGATAAACAATAAACAAGAAATTGATTATTTCACTTTCAGTATATGATAGTAGCGATATACATGTATTCTCCCTTTGGAGACGATTTGATTTCACTATATTACGCACTTTCCATAGACCCCAACAAGAGTTAACTCGTATGTAGTCTCCAACGGGTTAAAGGAAATTTTTTGTGTTGCCTAATCAGCAACTTTAAAATTACTTTCCTGCTTGCTTGTACTTTACATTTATGTTGAAATTGTAGGCCAACATACTTGCTAACAAGAAAATAATTTGTACATATATTGTCAGATTAAAGAAGTAAATATGATTTATATCTTGTTATTTTTTCTGTTGAAATATTTAAATTTGGAAAATGGAAATAACTAACACTACATAAGATCCACAGGATGATCACATTTAACCAAACATCTCTAACAAATTTCTATAATACTTATGACTACTGAGTATGCTACATGATAACATGGTGATCTAACATTTGCTCCGACGACAGTTGCTCTCGTGACAATATTTCAAAAGACAAAGAGTTACGGTTAGGGTTAGGGTTAGGGTTAGGGTTAGGGTTAGGGTTTGGGTCATGGTTAGTGCATGAAATAATCGTTGCTGGAGCAAATGTCTGACATTCAATAAAATACTCTCCCCATCCCTTTCTCTCACCCAAACACAGACACACATACTCACAACAATCACACAGTCACACACACACATACACTTATATTAGTATACTATCTTACCTTCTTTAATTCCATTGGTTTGGTGCACTGCCTGCAATGTTGTCATGATCTCTCTTGCTGTCTGCTCCAATTCTCGAACAATGGTACGAATGTCCTGTAATTTAGAGAACACGAACACAAAAAACATTAACTCTAGTATGTCAGTGACAGCATCCACACAAGCACGGGTTTATATCTCCTGTAAATCTACTATCTCCGTGGTATATGCTAAATAGGGGGCATCCAGGCATGCTTCTATGCAAATTGTGTGCCTTACAAGACTTAGAGTCCATTCTCAAGACAGATTGTGCACCTAATTTTTAACCTGTTGGAGACTGAATAAGTTAACTTGTGTTGGCATCTATGGAAAATGTGTGTTACAGTGAAATTAAATCATCTCCAATGACCAAGGAGTTAAAGATTTTTTTTTTCATTCAAGAAATAACACTGCAATTGCTGATGCCTGAACTGAAAAAAGAAAAGAAAAATCAAATTGTGGTCTTTACAGGCAGGTTTTCCTTCTATACAGGTGGTCGCTAGAGCAGGTTTCACTGTATTAACATTTAATAATACAATTTCAAGAAGTGGAAAGAAAAACACCATTATACTATTATCATATTTTTGTGACTGAAAAAAAACAAACCCAAAACCTAACAGTGACACAATCTAGATTGGCTGTATTGGAAGACATATACATGTATGCCCCTAGTCCTACGTTTTTGTTTTAAAAAAACAAAACAAAACAAACCCCCCCCCCAAAAAAAAAAAAGAAAAAGAAAAATGAAAAAAAGAACAACTTGCAAACCTCCAAGGGATGATGATGAAATAAAATATGATAGTAGAAATAATTAATGCTGAAAAGTTATTTCTCAAGCCTTAAGTTTTGGGATGAAATCAATTTTACTGTCACCGTTGCATGTTGGCAACAAACTCTCACCAAATAACAAATGTTTGGCAAAAGTTAATACATCATGATTTTTGTGAAATGTGCCCATTAAAGGGACCGAAAAGTCGCATATCATGATGTTTTCGAGGTGGCTCGGCACGGGTAATATTCGGGAATGCCCGTATACATTCAGAAAACGAGCGTGCACGAATTGTGTACATTTCCCTATGCAGCATGCATTCAACCGAAGAAAGGCGAACTGTACTCAACTGCCAACAGCCCTGCCTTCAACGGCAATTCTGCTTGCAGCTCCATGTCCATGATCGTTGTTATGCGCGGCTTTGCAACAGGGGCAAGCGAATGGTACTGAACATAACATGGATTACGAGCGGCGCATCCTAAAAGTAAGATAGAAATTGAACAGGCTTCACAAACTCAAAATTTTGCCTTGCTTGAGGCTTGAAATAATAATCAATCTCACGAGTCCCGTGTACAGGTGTAGGCCTAATGTAACGTTAGACTCAAAACTCTAACTTCTAAGAAATTATAACAGAATCTATGGGGCAAGAATATTAAACAACACTGTTAATTGCCATTTTTTTTTTTCACACACACATCCGGACAGACTATGTCTATGTCCGACATGTCACTGACGAGTGATGTTGAGTTTTTCATCAGATTATGCACCTGTATTAAAAAATGAATTTATTTCAGCCTACTTTCTTAAATTCTTAAGACCGGAATCACATTGAATAGCGGCCGTCCAGATCTATTCATCATGACTGATTTTTATAAACAAAACATGAATTAATTTTGATAAAAACCACCCGGCTGGCGGCCGCCCACAATCACTGATCGTGGATCGTCATGATCGTGGTGAATAGACCCTAGTTGAAAGCTAAATATAACGTTAACTTAGGGTCTACTTACCTCTCTTGTATCTTGTTCTTTAGCAAGATGCTCATTGAAAGCTTCAAAGCTTTTGTTTACCAAGGTGTTATCCATTATAACTTATTCTTCTCAGCTGGTCTGCAAATCGACTTATCAAGTAACACACGCACGTGTATGTCAACAGACTCGTACTCAACACTGAAAACCAGCAAGTGAAACAATCAGTGGAAACAACAAACACATGTTCAACCTTTGACCTGAATAAGGTCAGATCAGATTCTCAGAGAGGTCACATTGCTGAATGGCGTCGCTCATCCAGGTAACGGTGTAAAAACTGGCGCAGGCGACGGGACGATAGCGGTGGCGATTGGTAATCGCTTTATATTATTGATAAACGTTCATTTTAATTGCACCGGAGTTAGATCTAAGTTAGAGTAGATTAGGGCTTATACCTGATCGTTTGAAATGCATTCTGATTGAAGATAAATACAATATTTGATAGAACTTTACTGTGAACAAAAGTTCTCAGTCCCACAGTCCCACGCATTATGTTTTTCGTTGGGTTCTGGAAGTAGAGTCGGCAGGTCGGCTGCGGGCACGGCCACGGGCTGCCAAGAATTGACCACATGGGAATCAAAATATCTTAGGCATTGTGATATCACACTAGATCTATGTATATCGTATATTTATATCCCTTTATGACTATGACTATGATTATGAATATTCATGAGCATTTCCTAAAATGCAATTGGATGATTGATGCTCATACGGTCAAAAGTAGGGAGTCTGCAAAATCACAGTAATTTTAAAAATATTTGCAACTTCACCAAAAAAATGACATTATTTCAATAATATTACTCCAAATATCACATGTACCAAGTTTGACACCAGAAGAAGTGATAATCAGAAAGTTATGAACCAATAATATATTCAAGGTCTTTTTCATGCCTGGGCAAGAGAAAATTGAAGTAAAATGTGGGTTTCGCGCAGCACGAAATACACTCTCAATTCGTACGGCAAATGGGCGGTGCGACAACTTGCCTCGCCGTACGCGTGTTGCTAAGGTCAGCGCGCCTGATATTAGCATACGCTGCACGCTTGTACGCGCGCTGCATGACCTGCTCAGCTCAGCGAGCTAGCTCAGCCGGCTATTGCGCTAGCCGCGATGTGCATGTTGATGATTGTGATATTAGCGATAGTGTTTTGCTGAGTGGTTTAATAATAAGCAGCAATGGTGGCCAATTTTCAGTAGTGAAATTGAATGTACCTCTTTATAAAACGTCAAGTTCGAAG
>JZLH01S0087253.1:16418-27150 GCA_001188425.1 Eucidaris tribuloides | reverse complement strand
ATTCCAGAAAACCTCTATCCCCTCCCCCTGAGTATCATTCCCACCAAGTCTGGTTTAAATCCATTGATGTGAATGTGAATTATTCCCGTAGGGCCCCATCCCAAACTTTGGCCCCCCTTAGGGGCCAAACGGGGCCACCCTGGGCATTGCCATGAGGAATATTAATTTAGCACATATGGAGGTATCTACACACAAGGCGGCTTTACTAAACTATTTCTTGATCTAGAGAAGAAGATGTTTGAAAACTACCTACTTTTGGCCCCGCCCCTGGGCCCCCAGGGGGGCCAGGTGTACCATTTGAGGACCCTTGAATCCCCACCCCCTAAGGATCATTCCTGCCAAGTTTGGGCACAATCCAATCATGCATTTTGAAGAAGAAGCTGAAAATGTGTAAAAGTTTACGCACGACGAACGACGAAAGGACGCACGACGGACGAAAAGCGATCGCAATAGCTCACTTGAGCCTTTGGCTCAGGTGAGCTAAAAAGCACATTTATTGATATACATGTAGTACTTCAATTCCCAGTGTTATTTTAATTATCACATAATCATTTCAACTTAGCTGTAGTTAATTCATAATTAAAATCTCATGTGTATAGTTTGAAACCACCCATCATTTTCATTGGCTACCTGTGTGGGGCCTGGTATGCTTATAAAACGTAATAGGCTAACATTTTAGAGCTTCAAATTAAAAAATTGTCAAACTTTGCTATATGAGTCATAGGCGTACGCAGGATTTTTCCAGGGGAAGATGTTTCCCGCGCGCCATAACCGAGGTTACGTTCCAGTTCGTTCGAAACAAAAATAAGGGCGGGGGCTAACCAAAAATTTTTATTTCCCTAATCAATCGTCCAAAATTTTCCTGGTCACAGTCAGTCGCGAAAACAAAATAGTGGGGGGGGGGGCGGGAGGGGGAGGTAGGTTGACAAAAAATTCTTTTCACAAAATTTACGAAGGTCCGAACATTTTTTCCGAGTCACGTCAGTCGCCGAATACATCAATAGGGGGGGGCGGGGGGGCGGGGAGTGACGAAAGAAGTTTTTTCCCAAATCCAAAGCGCCACATATTTTCCGTCACGCAAGTCCGCCGAAAAACCTGAATAGTGGGGGCGGGGGGGACGAAATTTTTTTTCTCAAAAATCAAGGATCACTTTTTTTCCAAGGTTAATAGAAAAACTTAATCACCAAGCAGGGGAGGGTCTTGGTGATATGCCAATTTATTCTTCAAACTACTACTAAATGCTTATTGTCTCAATTTCAGACACCCACCTTTTTCAAAAAAAAAGTGGATGCATTATCGTGAAAGAGGGGTGAACTGTCGGAAAAAAGGGGGTTTTAGCGGTGTTAACACCCCCCTTCGGCACAAATGGGGGTGTTTGCACACCCCAAACACGCACATGCGTCAACGCGAACTATGCGATGAGTTACATAGTAGTGTATTGACTGGACCTGTACAACACCAAGAATACAAAAAGTTTGGCAATTTATGCTTCATTGGCAAGTATGAATGAATAAACAGATCAGTATCCCGGGGAGAGTAAAAAATTATGCCTAGATCCACAAGCACGATAATTCTATGGGGAAATGGAGGTGAATCCGAGGACTCACTTACAATTTTCACTTTTTTAAGCGCACTAATAATATTTGAGATGCCATTCTTTTATCAGGGACTTCATTTTAGAGCCTTAATTCAAAGACATTGGGGCATAAGAGATTAATGTACTTCACATTTTCTTACATTGCGGAACGTTGAAGCGCGGCTTTACCGTATATTAAACTTGGGGCGGTCATTTGCACCCCCCCGCCCCCCGCGATTTCGACGCGACATGGCCCAGGTTGCAACATTTTTTCACCACGTCGATCCCCGACTTATTTACTTTCAGTCTGCACATCTTTTGAGGACCATTCTTCGCGGAATTGGACTACCGTTACGCGCTTGGGCCGCGACTTTTGTTACATGTGTCACCACAAAATTGCTCAAACACGATGATTTCGTCGTACATCAATGGAAAATTGTGTTTTCAGCCAGAAATATTAATGTATGATTATTTTTGCTTGTTCACTGCGTTGAAATGAATAATTTTATTGTTCCGTTTACGATGCAAAAAAGGTCACCAACACAAATTTCATCAAAAACAAATAGAAATAAAAAGAGTCCAAAAAACAAGGAAATACGATTCAAGAAATTTACATAACCTATGAAATACATAAGAAATTAATTTCCAATTGGCAAATGTTTTTGCATAGATAAATTGTTAGAACTGTCAAAATGAATTTTAATTTGCCAAAATAGGTTCTGTAGCTGTATAATGGTAACGGCGAACAAAAAATTTTCATAACATTATTTGGCATTAATTTAATTACTTAAAAATAGAAAAAACTCTTTTTTGCAAATTTCACTATACAGTCGCGTAGTTTTACATCGAGCTCTATGCGCAAGTGCAAATTTTCGCCGCGCGGATCGCCCGATCGGCCCGACCGAGCATCTCGGGGGGAGAGCGGGCGGGGGCGTGGGGGGGGGGGGGGCGTTAATTGAGCCCCCCCCCCAGTAAAACTGGGTTCTAAATTAGCAGCTTAAAATACGGGTTAAATGTTAGGCTCATGAGTAAATTAGGACTGACTGGGTATGACCGCCGAATTGTATTAAACTTAGTGAACAAAGCAGCAAGAGGCTACTAGACATGTGGATCTGAAAATTGTGATGGGTAGTACACTGTACTTTCTATCTATTTTATGTTTTGAGTCAGAATTACTCTTATTTGAATTACATTTAAAATCAAATCCTATTATTTGATTGCAAATTTTCTTGTAATGCTTGGAATAGAATCGAATATGTACACTTGTACACACGCGCATTGATATCCCAGTGACAAGAAATGCACTATATAAAAGCTATGTACATGTATTATTATTATCATTATTATAAAACGCTGTGAATTTTGTATACAGTAGTATACACATGAAGTAACAGCACACAATTTTGTGTTTTCTTCTTATTCTTTACCAGCTGATAAATGCAACATGTGCAATATTTTTATTTCACACCTCAAGATTTTAAGTGCAAAAGAAAAAAAATAAAAGATTAAATATCAACCTTTTCATTGTCATTACACCATAAAGTGCTCTTCTATGTATTATGTACATACGAATACATCATAATAGTGTGCAAGATTTGCTTTCTTTCTGTCTCTTTCCAGGTGATTAATGTAGCATGTACAGTAATTACAATATATTTATGCCTCAATTATCATTTATCAAACCTTAAGAAAATAAAACTACACAAAAATTGAATAACCTACGCTGCCTTTATGCCGCTAAGTATAAAGCACTCTTCTGCAAATGAATAACTATAATAGCCAGCAAGATTTCTGTTTTTACCATTTGCTTGATGTAGAATGTGCAGTATTTATGTTTTAAACCTAAAAAAATAAATCCACAGGAAAGAAAACAGTTTGTAAAAACTAACCCCATTGGAGCATGATCTTTGGCTGGAGTCAATGGAAAATGCATGTTATACAATCAAAATCAAATTGTCTCCAACGGGTTAACAGCCTTTTTATTGCCATCATACCACAATAAAGATTTTCTTCTGCAGATTTTGCATACACCACAAGAACAGCACAAATTTTGATTTTCACTTTTTGTAGCTGATAGAGAATCACATAAGGATTGGTGTATTTCCTGCCTTTTCATATGAAATTTTATAAACTTAATATAGTATTGCCTTTTCATTGACAAGGTCAAAGACAGAAATTCACATTTTTTACATTCAGTATACAGAAGTCAAGCAGCCCTTTGACCAAAGAAAAAAAAAATAGTGACAAGAAACCTCACTCAGAACCAGCCCCAGACTGCAGTGTAAATGCACAAAAATGCAGGTCCGGGTACAGGAAATTGGTGATTTGACATTTTTTGCTCTGGTGACAATATCTCAGAAGAGAAAGAGTTACATATAAGGTTAGGGTTGCCAATAGGTTTCCGTTGCAGAATAGGGTTAGGGTTGACGTCAGGGTTAGTGCATGAAATAATCGTCAGAGCAATTGTTGCCGGAGCAAATGTCGGACATTCAGGAAATTAGCAGGCCTCGGTCCGTTCCCCTGTCAGTGTGAACAGGGTCATAGTGATGCTACCTCTGAATCATACCTACCTGGATCAAAGTCTTCAGGAGGGTTTGATAACCTGGCGATGTTGTCGTCCAGATAATAGCTCAGGTTCTCATCCAGGACAGTGAACAGCAACACAAAGTCCTCCTGGACATCGGTACGTCTGTCATTGTCATCCAAGATTCCTGCAGTCCGGGCAGGGTAGGGAGAAAAGAAGACCAAGTAGATACTAGTAGTTATGTGTATTGTGTAAAAGTATCATCAATGGAGTTGAAGTCAAGTCCACAGGTTCCGAGTCTGCAGTTACATCAACCTTGCCCTTCATTTTACAATGGGACTCAAGACCAATTCAGAGTCCGAGTCTGAGTCCAAAACAAATTGGATTCGAGTCCAGACTCAACTACATGACAAACAAATATCTCAACCGCTCAATCACAACTAATATTCAGTTGCCATGGTATCAGGTTGTGTGAGCCTCAACCACCTGAGCACGATTCCATCAGTCATTTATTCCACACTCCATCCACCATGTTCAATATACTTTTTAACCTGTTGGAGACGATTTGATTTAATACTCTCCACAGACCCCAGGCCCAAGATCTTCTCCTTAGTCTCCAATGCATTAAAGCCCAAGTTAAGTTTTGAGGATTTTTTTTTATTTGAAAGCTTTATGCCCAAGCTTTGCTTTGAAGGAGTGCCTAACGATTTAATTTGTCAAGCTGTGCAATATGTATTTGATTGTATGCATTTGATTTTTATGGTCGAATAAATTTGAATTTGAATTTGAAATATACCTCAAAAGGTAGCTGATGATGGGAAAAATAGATGTTGGGACAATAATGATTATTGATTTCTAAATAAAGTGACGAGAAAATGATGGAAAAAGTATAAATAATTAGATCCCTATCCCTAGACACATCCTGGCACAGTAGGGGTTCACTGAAGGGGCACAAGTCAAACAATGAGCAAACATACAAACAATCAATTAATAAACAGACTTGAAGACAGATAGTTAATACCAATTGACTCAAAGAGATAAGAAATCAGTGTAACCTGGAGCCCCACACACTGTGGCACGATTGCATATTAATCATGAAGGTCACAAGTACCTGACATTGACAGTGACCATGCACACCCCCCACACACACCTCCACAATAAGCACACAAAGAGAAGAAAAAATTTTTAAAAAAATTAAATTGATACCAAGATTTTAAAAATTTTCTGTAACCAATTGCTCATACATGTATCCACAGTGTACATGTATAAATACCAATGACTCTGTATAATTTCCAAGCTGAAGATGAAGATGAAACATGTTCCGTTCATTAAAATGTTATGTGTTCTTTGTTATATTTTTCTTCAAGCTGATACCAAGATCCATGGTGTGATACTGTACGTTACTGAAAAAAAGAAATGACTGAACAAATGACTTTCAAAGTTTGGACTCTACATCCTTATGGGTTCAATGAGAGGACACAATTAAGTTTCAATACAAGAAAATCTAGGATACAAGTATAAGGTAGATCAAGATAATCAATTCCAAATACATACGGTGGCACGTTGTGTATTAATCATGTACTGTAGGTATGTACTCGACATTGACAAATGACCATGCACACCCCAAACACACCCCCAAAACAAATATACCAAGAGAAGATAATTGTCTTAAATTGATACTCAGATGGTGTGGTGTATATATGTCACCAAAAAACAAATGGCTGTTTAAGTTTGGACTATACATCCTGGCACATTTTGGGTTCATTTAGAGGGCATAGTTACAATATGTGTACACAAACTACAAACTTATAAGAAAATCTGATGTCATTGAGATAGAAAGTATCAAAGTCCAGATAATATGAATCTATTTTAGAATATTACTATTAAGAAGTAATTAGACATATAAACTGGCAGATCCTACAATATTATTTGTCTGAGGTACAGTACAGTGTAACATGTGCATTCACACACCCACAAAAAAAATCTACATAGTGACTAAACGACATGTAACCATGGTTGGTGGATTGAAATCAAGTGATCATTAAATTGAATATACATTAATTATATTTTTTGAAATATAATTCCTTGATTTCAATCCAAAAATCAAGATAGTTTTGGTCAATCTTTCACAAAGTATTCTATTGCCATCCAGGTCATCAGAAAAATAACATCAAACGTACTGAAAATTGTTTATAATGACTAATTACCATGTTTAAATTATCAGAGAACATATATGTACATGTACAATACCTATGGGAAATGTCAGGTCCTCTCCCCCCCCCCCCCCCCCCCCCGACCATTTATATTTTGAGTAATTTCTTTTAAAAAATGGGAGAGTTTCAGAGCGACCAATATTTGTATCTAAAAAACATTTTGCCAAAAAAAAAAATCCTTTTATACCATTTATCAAAACTATACTTGGGATTTAAGAAAACGGGAATGTGATGAAAATATTGGAAAATCATTTAAAAATTCAAGATTTGATTTGTTTAATGTTTTCCCAGTTTTTGTCAGAAAAAAACTGAAAAATCATACATGTACATGTACATGTAGGTTTAATAAAGGTATTTTAAATAATGGACTAATTCTGATTCCATCAAATCAACACTTTTTTTCCACCTAGATAGAGATAAAATTTTGACAAAATAAAGGATGAAGAAAATAAAAACATCAAGTCTACACTGTGTACATCTTTGCAAAAGAGGGAAGAAAAGAAGAGTATGAGGGATAAGACATCAATTGTCTGGCAGAAGGGCCTTAACAATAAATTGTCTTTAACCATTGGCTCTTTTCACGCAACATCAAAGTAGTGTGATATTTTTAGATCCTTCTGTCAGTCTGTTAAAAGTATCAAAAAAGGTAATATTTCTCAAGTTAGAGAAAATTTGCTGTTAAGGCCCTTCTGCCGGGAAAATATGCTAGGGCCCGTCTGCCGGACAACCCACAAAGAGAGGAATTATAATACTCACCTGCTCTGCAAAGAAGCATGACCCCTATAAGACCTGTGTTGGTATCATATGGGCTATCGACGTGGGAATGATACAGCCAAGGGAGACAGTTGGGTCCTCCCTCAGCAGGGCCCGCCCTCTCGTTCACCACCCATCGGTAGGTGTAGGAACCCCCCGGCGGGATGCGTTCATCCATCTTGTCCTTAGGCTGGGTCTTGTCTTCGTACACGGCACCTGGAGAAGAGACAAATGAGTTTCTTAACGTTCACCTGAGCTTGACGCAACCTCCCATGACGTCCCTAGAGAGTTAGGTCATCAACTATACAGAGTTATACCCCTCGAGACCCTCTTCTTAGCCTCCATGGGGGCCATATAACTTTATATCCCTTGCTCTAGAGATGATTCCAGGCAAGTTACATGTAGGTTAAGAGCCAACACTTTGTATTTAAAATGATGATGAAAATGTGATAATTTGTCTTCCCGAGCATGCTCCCCCACCCCCACCCCCACACCCCCAAATCCCTGTTTTTGCAATTTGCCCTCTGGGATCCAATGTGGCTACCTTGAAAACTTTCACAAACATCTTTTCCTATTACATGTAGTTTATACATTTGAATTAATTATAATAATTGATTACTTAATAGCTACATGTATTCTGGATCTTAACCAATTAACTAGATGAGATTACAAATATGCAAATCCCCATAGATTTTGTACACAGCCATCCGGTTCCCGTATTAAAGCAATGGGTTAAGATTATAACTCAGTGGTCTTTGGAAGCGTACACCTAAGGGGGGAGGAGGGAGGGGGTTCATAGTTGTTCCTAATTTAGTGGTAATGTGGGCAAAACACACTGTATGAAATAACAAATTTAGGGTCACAACTAGTCTCCTCTTCATATCATGAATGATTTTACTAGCTCATTTACTCATCACCTTACCTTCAGAATCCTTCAGATAGAACACACCATGGGGGTGCAGGCTGTACTCCCTCGATGCCATGTTCTTCGCGTGAATCAAAATGACGTCTCCCACCTCCCCATAGAGCATCGGTCCCAGCAGACCCAGCCAATCCGGACGAGCCGTCTGTAGTGTACGTGTCATCCGTGAATTGGCGATACAGCGCCTTCTTGTAGACACTTCCGATGCGCTCTGGTCCAGGCAGGACATACTGGGCACCAGGACTGGTGAGAGAAAGGTCAAAGGTCACTTGTGCAGATAAAGGTCATGCAGAACCAAGTTGTCCAAAGTAGTGATTCAACGAACACTAGATAGGCAAGGTTCACTCTGACATCGAGTTGGTTTTACTAAAAGCAGAACAATGAGAGAAACATATTGATGAAAGTTTGGTGAAAATCAACCAAAGAATAACAGAGTTACATTATGAGGTTTCAAAGTTTTAAATTTGTGACGTCACATGCGAGCAGCTCCCAATAGGCCTATGTCATGTAATATAAATTCCACAAATTGCCATTTTTTAATGGTTCATGATTACTGAATTTGTTTTTTCATAGAAGCATGTATGAAATAATGTTTCTGATAATATATTGAGTGCACAGGTAAAATCATTTTCAAATTTCTGAAAAACTGCACTCTTATGGAATTTATATCACGACATATGGGGAGCTGCTCGCACGTGACGTCACAAATTTAAAACTTTGAAACCTCATACTCTGTTATTCTTTGGTGGATTTTCGCCAAACTTTCATTAATATGTTTCTCTCATTGTTCTGCTTTTATTAAAGGTATTGGCTATCATTTACCACAGTTAAAAAAATCTGAGCTACATGATTCCCCATGCTACCATTGTCTTTGATAAGGTTTTAAAATGACGCCCTGAAAAAAATCGCATTTCAAAATGATTATTTAGTGTTTAAAAAAAGTGAAAATCGTAAGTTGATCGGATTCACCAGTCCATTTTCTCCCATAGACTTATTGTGTGTAGTACACTTAGGCTAAAACTCGCCCTGAGTCTTAATTGTTTATTCATGCATAACTTGCCATTGGCAGTGTAACTTTCCAAACTTTTGTATTCTAGGGTGTTTATTTGTCCATTTGAACACTACTATGTAGTTCAGATATCAAAATTTGACAATTTTTTAAATTGAAGCTCCACAATGTTAGCCTATCACTTTAAAACCAACTTGATGTCAGGGTGAACCTTGCTGCCCTGGATGCACAGCGTGTCTCAAAAAAATGTCCCTATGATAGACTGCTAAATTTATTCAAAAAATCGAGTATAATTCTAAATTTAGTGTTCAGATGTAGAAAGCCCATTTTATTTTCTAACTTCTGTGAAAATTTCATTGGTCTCGCTTCATTGGTTTTGAATACACAGTCCATTATGTAACAGCAGTGCTTTTCAGTCCATTCCAAGTTTGCAGGGCTACATCAATGCACCAACCTGAATGGAAATCAGGTGGAAGAATGTGCAGGGGAATAATAAAGGTTTATAAGCTGGATATTGAAGGCCAAACTATAAATGGAACACACCCTGTGAAAGCAAATATGACCAGAGAAACTTAATTTTGATTAGTTTTCATTTTAAAAAGTGAATGAACTTGACTTTAGTTGCTTAATAACGACAATAACACAGTCATTGATATAAAAGTGAAGCATGGAATAATGCACGTACACGTAGTGTGCATTTTTTTTTAGCAACTTGGAATGGGCTGGTACTGTTGTTACATAAGAGCCTGTGTATTCAAAACCAATGAAGCGAGACCTTTGACATTTTTACAGAAACTACAATATTAAATGGACTTTCTAAATATGTAAACTTAATTCAGTATAAAACATGATTTTGGTAATTATTCTGTCATCTACGAGAGGGACATTTTTTCTGGGACACGCTGTACTGTACATTGGAATATGCAGGGTATTCTTTCAGCAAAATTTAACATTGTACTTCAGCCTCCCATCACTTCAAGAATGACTGCTCTGAAATGTAAGATTCCCCTTACTTCAACCTTGTCAACTAGTGTTGCACGACTAAGTCGCGAAAAGTCGTAGTCGCGACTATGTGTAGATAGTCGCGACTACGACTATTGGAACGCAATAGTCGACTTTTTATCACATGTTAATTTGTATTAAAAACTGAGTCAAAAGATGTAAAAATTCAACAGAACTACCAATCATTTATCTACCATTTTGTGGCAGAATCGGCCATAATCTATCATCAAACAGAACTGCCAAAATGTACCTGGATCAGCCTATAATCGTGCAATGCTATTATGCATATGTGTTGCCGTATACGTTGCACTCACTGCGACTCCGACTGCGACACCCATGCACCCCACACCACCAATCATGAATACACTATAAGACCATAGATTATAGTATCTCTGCTAAGACGTTGAACACCGATAGTCGACTAATAGTCGTAGTCGCGACTATTGGTGGGCGACTAGTCGACTATCTAAAATGCTGAAGTCGTGCAACACTATTGTCAACACTACCTGTAATAAGACTCAATAACGTAAAGACGAGTGAACTAAAACATGTAGAATGTACATGTAAAACAATAAGATACAGAAACCAATGAAAAGATTTGATGATTGTCAATATTAAAGTCTCTTATTGGTGAATTCTTCAGCTGGCAACCAGAGAGTTTGGACAACTCACCACTGCTTTTTGTCCCTCAGATTTCTACAAGTTTTCCTTAAAAATGTTGCTTTTACTCTAT
>JZLH01S0087246.1:9644-21742 GCA_001188425.1 Eucidaris tribuloides | reverse complement strand
GAACGGCTGACGGGTGGGGGAGGGTGTGGGAGGGATACCCCCTCCCATGGTAGGAATTTTTTGAAAATACACACTTGAAAAGACGTGCCTTTAGGCATGGTTAATACATATGGCCATGCGTCGGAAGTGGGCGGCCTGTTTGCATTTCATTGCAATGTGAGTGTTGCTCGACATCTGACTTAAACATCTATAACTTTTAAACTTACATCAAACATAGTAACAGAGATTATTTTCTGAAAGAAATAGTCTCATCTTTCGCAATTATGGTCAGCTAAAATCGTGAAGGGGGGTAGGTCTTAAGGAAATATGAATCAAAATATTCATAAAAAAGTGAGGTTAAAAAGTCAGGGTCATTTACAAGTGGCCTCACATCTACATCAAAAGCACCTAACCCCGCAAACAAGCACATTTTTATAAGATAGATAATTTCAATCCAATGAGACCAACTCAAGGGAATACCCTAGTAGAACTATTTTCTATGAATCTTTGGGAGAAATCGGATATTAAAAATTTGCATGAGAAAATGTGTAATATTACATCAATTCATAAAGAAAGCAGCACAGTCCACATGGAAGCCTTTTATGTATCTCTTAAACTACAATGAAGTGTTTAATGCAGAACCAATATCTATTCATATAATTAGCAAAAGAAAATTATGGTAACACTTGGCTAAAACATGTTTTTTCTGAGTTTATGTTTGGGCTTACGTGTCCTATTTATACACTATCCAAACTTGTGACGAAATTAGTTAATTGAGTGTAATTCTTTTAATTAGTTGGCTATCAGAATAAGTAGGGTTTTCATTTAAAGAGTGTTGAATATGAGCTTTTATTTGATATATAGAATCAATGATATACTGGATTTTTAAAGATACACAAAAGACCAAATTAAACATTGGATTGGTACGCTTCTCCATTAGACTTAACACAGGTACCTTGTCCCAATGCAATCTCTACGGCCAAGAGTTGCTCCCCCCCACAAGTCTAGTACTTAATTAATCATAATTTTTTTAATGGAACTCTAATAAAATAAAACTGTGAATCAATTGAAAGAGTATATTAAATAAGCTTCAGTTTGATATAGTTCAGTGATATTTGGTGATGTAAGCATGGCAGAAAAACCAAAAATGAAAACTTGGCCGTATAATCTCCCATAGACTTTAACATGTAACGCTCCCAATCTCCGTCTCCCAATTTGCTCCACCCCTCACCACGTGTACTATCACAACAATAATCTTATAAGTAACTCCAATGAATAAAACTTTCTGTCATCTTAAAGAATTAATAAATTTGCTTTAAACGGAGTGGTTAACTTGGAAGGAATTGAAGTTACATGTTAGGTACCTTAACCATTACAAAAATGTCAAATTCAGCTAAAATATGAAACGCTCCACACTAGAGCAGGCCCCAATCACGCGAGCATGGCCATATTTTAAAGGTATACTTCTGAAAATTATTAGGGATATCATTGACGTTTAGTTTTTTTCAAGAAAATCGTAGAGAAAGTACGTGGAAAAACGTGTTATTTTTTGGGTATCAAATTCCGGGGAAAACGAAGCAACACTGGGCCGGATACCCCCTCCACAATTGGAACTTTTGAAAATACACATAGAAAAGATGTGATTCTAGGCATGTAGATACATATTTTTAAGAATATAATTTATAAAGATAGCCTGATGGGGATTGTTGGTCCAGGTTTTTCAAAAAGACGTACAGGAAGTATGTGACAAACTGTAATTTAGTATCCATATTATGTGAGGGTTGGTATCGATCCAAAGGAAACTTTTTGAAAATACGCATAAAAAAATTTTATCTAGGCATCGGTAAATACATATTCATCTGAGATTGGGTAGACATTCGAAGAGAGCGAATCAACGAGCGGGGGAGGGTGAGGAAGGGCGATACCCCTCGCCACGGCAGGAAATTTTGAAATATACATAGAAAAGACGTGAGTAGCAGTCGCGTTTATAGAGCATTTTAAAAGCAAATTTCTAGGGAATAAACATATAACTTATGAAAACATTCATTTACAAAGTAAGCAAAGCGAGTAGCCGATTTAACATTGTATACAGATTTTCCAGTCCTGATCAAATTAATTTTTGTATTACTCTAATAATCTAACAATAAGAAAAATCACATTTGTCATGCAATATCCTTTCAGAAACATACTGAAAAATGAAATAATATTCTACATGTAATGTAGAAAAACTTAGAAGAAGGAAAAATGAACAGGTCTACATAACGGTATGGCTTCATGGGGCACACTTCGTCGAAGGGGGGGGGTCAAAAACTCGTTTCGCCTCCCCCCCCAATTTTTTTTTTTGGGGGGGGGTTGCCCCCTCTTCCACAACCCCTCCGGCGTCCTTGTATACACTAGATTTACTTTGAAGTGTAAGTGCCCCGTAAGGGGCAAAAATTTTGCATTTTCAGTTATTTTTCAGTTATGAAATTAAAACTTTTTATACAAAAGAATTGCCTTTATTGCTCATTTTAGTTTTACCTTTCAGGGGTGCACATGGGGGGGGGGGCAAAAACTCGTTTTGCCCCCCTCAAAAAAATATTGGAGGGGGGCAAGTGCCCCCTGCAACGCCCCTCTCGAAGTATGCTGAATGAATTAAAGCGCAATTTTAGTTTGGGCGATTATTTTTTATTTGAAAGATTTATGCCCAAAAGTCAAAATCACACCAATAACAGATTCTGAATGGTTTTAGTTATTTGTTTAATTATTGTAAAATCTCTGGGGGGGGAGGGGGGGGAGGGGGAGGGGGGGGGTACCCCCAAGATTTTGACTAAATTTGAGGTTTAAGGTTAGCTGAATTATAGCTCATCGGAAAGATCAGAGTCTGCTCTTTCTGATGAGGTATAATTCAGATAACCTCGACACGTTATTGACCCTTTGGATGCTATAATGTAAAATATAATCCAAAATCTCGGGTCCCCCCCCCCCAATATTTTTTCATTACCGGTAAGAAATTAAAAAAAACACGAAAGACATTCAGAATCTGTTATTGGAGTGATATGACCTTTGGACATAACCTTTCAAATAAAAAAAATGCCCAAATCTAAACTTGTGCTTTTTATTTCTTACCGGTTAATGAAAAATATTGTCGGGGGGGGGGGGGACCCGAGATTTTGGACTATACTTTCATTATAGCATCCAAAGGAGTCAATAAGTTGCTCGAGGTTATCTGAATTAACCTCGCATCAGAAAGAGCAGACTCTGGATCTTTCCGATGAAGCTATAATTCAGTACTTAAACCTCAAATTTTAGGTCAAAATCTTGGGGGTAGCCCCCTCCCTCCCCGCTCCCCCAGAATGTTTACAATAATTGAAACAAATACTAAAAACCATTCAGAATCTGTTATTGTTGTGATTTTTGACTTTTTCGGGCTAAATCTATTCAAATAAAATAATCGCCCAAAACTAAAATTGGCCGCTTTAATTCATTCAGCATACTTCGAGAGGGCGTTGCAGGGGGCACTTGCCCCCTCCAATATTTTTTTTTGAGGGGGCCAACAAACGAGGTTTTTGCGCCCCCCCCCCATTGTGACCCTGGAAAGTAAAACTAAATGAGCCAATAAAGGCAATTTCTTTTATTTTTGTATAAAAAGTTTTAATTCAATTAACTGGAAAAATAACTGAAAATGCAAAATTTTTTGCCCTTACGGGGCACTTACACTTCAAAGTTAATCTAGTGTATACAAGGACGCGGGGGCGTTGTTGGAGAGGGGCACCCCCCCCAAAAAAAAAAATTGGTGGGGGGAGCGACGAGTTGTTTGCCCCCCCCCCATTGTGCACCCCTGAAAGGTTAAAAAAAATAATTAATCAATTACAGTATTAAAGGTCCAAAATGAGCAATAAAAGGCAATTCAATCTAGTTATAAAAAATCGTAAAATTTCGTAACTGAAAAATAACCGAAAAATGCAAAATTTTCGCCCCTTACGGGGCACTTACCCTTTAAGTAAATTTTAGTGTATATCATGGCTGGCCCTCTCGTTTTCTTTCGACGAGTGTGCCCTGAAGCATACCGTTAGTAGACCTTTTCATTTTTCCCTTTCTTCTAAGTTTTTCTACATAACATGTAGATATTTTCATTTTTCAGTATGTCTGAAAGGATATTGCATGACAAATGTGATTTTTCTTATTGTTAGATATAGAGTAATTACAAAAATTAATTTGATCAGACGTGAAAATCTGTATACAATGTTAAATCGGCATACTCGCTTTGCTTGTACTTTGTAAATGAATAGTTTTCTAAGTTATATGTTTATTCCTAGAAATTTTGTTTTAAAATGCTCTATAAACGCGACTGCTACTCACGTCTTTTCTATGTATATTTCAAAATTTCCTGCCGTGGCGAGGGGTATCGCCCTTCCTCACCCTCCCCGCTCGTTGATTCGCATCTCTCGATATGTCTACCCAATCTCAGATGAATATGTATTTACCATGCCTAGATAAATTTTTTCTATGCGTATTTTCAAAAGTTCCTTTGGGATCGATACCAACCCTCACATAATATGGACTACTAAATTACAGTTTGTCAATACTTCCTGTACGTCTTTTTTTGAAACCTGACCAAACAATTCCCCAATCAGGCTATCTTTATAAATTATACTTTTAAAATATGTATCTACAATGCCTAGAATCACATCTTTTCTTATGCGTATTTTCAAAAGCTTCTCAATTGTGGAGGGGGTATCGGCCCAGGTTGCTTCTGTTTCCCGGAATTTGATACCCAATAACAGTTTTTCACGTACTTCCTCTACATTTTCTTGAAAAAAACTAAACTACAATGATATCCCTAATAATTTTCAGAAGTATACCTTTAAAATCAATGTATTAACCATGCCTAAATCGCGTCTTTTCAACTGTGTATTTTCAAAAAATTCCTACCATGGGAGGGGGTATCCCCCTCCCACACACCTCCCCACCCTCGGCGTTCGGTCGCTATACGCTCACTCGTTATGTTTCCGTCAAGCTCCTATGTAGACCCTAAAAATTTCTGCTCTACATACCATACATATGATTTGTATTGCGCCAAATCCGCTCTAGCTAGAGTCTTCAAGGCAGTCAAATTCATAAACTGAAAAATAACTGAAAAAAATTGGGCCCGCTTGGTTCGCTCGCTCCTCGCTGCGAAAAAAAACTCATTACTGTTTCACATTAAAGTGCCCCCCATCAATGACTTTTGCCCTCCAAACTAGAATGTTCCGCGCGCGCCTTGCCCACAAATAGTCGCGAAACCCGACTAATTAGTCGACTATCGGTGTTCAATTCTTAATGTGTTCAAGATTTGGTGGCAGGTGGGGTGCATGGATGTCGCAGCGTAGCGCAATACTTGCCAACACATGTACATGTATTTTTGATAAGCATTGCACGATCTATAGGCTGATCCAAGTACATTTGGCAGTTCTGTTGATGATTAGATTAATTAGGGCCGTTTCACAATGAAAAACGTAAAGGAAAGAGTCAACAAGATCAAGCAACCGTCACATACACAATGCCATAATTTTGCCATTGACACAATGATCTTGGCTAGTTCTGTTCATTTTTATGTCTTTTGACTCAGATTTTTAATTACAAATTCACATGTGATAAAAAGTCGACTATTCGCGCTCCGATAGTCGTAGTCTGTGACTATGTTCTAGGCAGTCGCCGACTACGACTTTTTGCCGACTTAGTCGTGCGACAACTAGTTAGATTTCATAACCAAAACAGGAGAGACAAAAAAAAAAAGAGCTGTTCTGTTTTCATTTCTAGTTATGATAAATTTTATTAAATTAAAATCTTGAATAAATAAAAACACTTCGGCGTTTTTTCCATTTCTTCGAAAAAGTGGAAAAAAAACTGTTTTTTCGGGATCGGAAAAAACCGGTAAAACCGGCGGAAAAACCGCTTGCGGATGGAAACTGCCAACCCTGATCCTAAATATTATGGTATGGTGGAATTTGTCTGTAAAGATGTGTGTGACATTGAGTAGAGAGTTCAATGGAACTTGCATTTTGGTAAGCATCTTAGCTAATTTTAACTAACCCACTGCTGTCCTTATTTTCTTTCTAGAAACAAAACTTGCATCACAGCTGAAGAAGATGCGGAACGTGTCAACAAGTTTCAGCATGAACTTCAGAATGTGAACCAACTCAGAATGTGAGCAGATACACGTGTTCTATATTCTTTTATTGCACTTTCCATAGTGAGTTGGGGGGGGGGGGAGGGGGGGTGGGGGCCGCCAAATTTCCAAAATACATAATTTTTTTGGGCAGGGGCGGGTGGCCTAACTTTGTGGATGCTGATTATGTAGTTATGCGATCTTTCGGAATAATGAACTGCATCAGAAACAAACCTTGGCGAAAATGACCGTTACCAAATAATTCCACATTTGGAGGATCCTTTGGCATGCTAGAAACTGAACTATCATGTAAATGGATAATGTCCCATCTCTGTTATTACATGTTACATGAAGATTTACATAAAGTTTCTTTTTGTGTGAAGTCCTGATTATGAAATCAAATAATTCACTCTCATTATTCGGTAAGCACTATTTGATCAAAGATGGCTTGGATAGATTAGAAAAAAAAAAATCCCAAATTTATTGTTGACCTTGTGTCAACTGAAATATTTCCTTTTGACCCATGTACATTTGACAGAAAGGGACATATGTACATTTTACTCCTAACCATATAAGATGAAAATTATTCCTTATTTTTGTTTTTCTTTAGTGCAGTCTTTCAAGAAATTTGGTACCCACTATGACTCACTCAGTAATCGTTCATGTAATGTCTGTTATGTTGTAGTTGGTGGAACACGCTGAAAGAAGTTCATGGAAAGATATTGAACTCTGTATTGAACAATCATTCAAGAACAGGCAGAGAAAATGTAAGTTATATTTTGAATTTCATCTCATATCTTAGTAAAAATTTAAAATTGGAAAGCCTATTAAGTGATGAATATATTGAGCAGTGTCTTTTTCAACAAAGAGAAAAACCCACAGGTATATATGTGAATAGAAATATAATTCTGCTTGAGTTATTGCCCATTCTGAGGACTGTTACTGGTATTTACTCTATATGCGTTATAATCTCCCAACACAGGATATATCACCACAGTTAGTAATCATGCCTTTTTGATGAGAAGTTTCTTCTACTGAATTTAAAATTGCCAGTTAAGAAGAAAAATTAATGTACATTGAAATTTATTTTGTGTGTGTTGTCATTGGCCACAGTTATAAATTTTTTGTGAAAATTAAGATGTTTGGAAAATATACCAATAATTTTAGTTTCGTTTAGTCTTAATGAGTAAATGAATGAAAAATTAATCACGTTCATTTAATCAATCAATCTATTCAATCAATCATAATACAATTAGTCAATCAATCGTCAATCAAATCAATCAATCATCAAGCAATTCAATTCAATCCATTCCATCCATCGCGGACAGTCAATCAGTCAGCCATTCATGAAGCGAAACCGATACTTGGCTGAGGTATAAATATATAAAACAGGCAGGGTAGTGTGCCAAGTTCAGGGTTCCAGACCCATCAGGAAAATTAGTGGAAATAAGGGAAAATTATTTTATTTTTTTTCAGTCAGAAAAAAGTCCAGGTAATTGCATGAAAATGACTCAAATCAGAGGAAAGTCAGGATTTTTGATTTGGCCCAAACCGAAAGTAGTCAGTTGGACTCTGTTATATTTTGTTGCCATATCAAAAACAACATCATTTGTATGACTTGAAAACATAGAAAACATATTGAAACTGGAAATGAGTTGAATAATTATCATGGGACTTCAGCAGGCGGAAAAAGCAGGTAATATGTCGGGAATTTTGTTCTTGAAAATGCTGGGAACCTTGAAGTTGTTTTCTTGTTTTGTCTTTATCAATACCAAGTCAAAGTACCCAAGTCAAAAACCTTTTGAGACTTGATTTTGCAGTTTTAGAAACTTAAGATATTCTTTTCTTACTTGATGGGTGGTTTGCACAGTAAAAGTACTTTTCATGGATGTCAGCTTAACTCTATTACAATGTGATTATTTCCATCTCTCCCCCCCCCATAAAAACAAATTCTTTTTCGAACACTTGAATGAGAGAATAATTTTGCCCCCAAATTGCTTTCAAACATGGCAATTCTATTAGAAAATTGGCAAACATGATTTTTTTTTTTGGGGGGGGGGGATATATGTAAACTTGCACAAAAATCTATGTGTAACATTAAAGGTCAAAGTCATAAATGTTCATGAAAACTCACCCTTTTCAACTGAATGACCTAATTATCTGATCAGAAGGAGATCAGTGATAGCCCCTAAATTATTTAAAACACTGTGTTTTATGCCATTTTCTAGAGTTCATAACGAATGGATGCTGAACACTACAGTCTGGGAGACAATGGCATATCCGTTAGGGTGTGTACATGTTTGTTATTATACTGTATTTATCAATCAAATACTTATTTACTGTAAGATATGAAGAGTTGATGAGAGAGAGAAGGTACTGTGCAGGAGATCTCACTCTGTTTGAGAAGCGTTTTGAAGTCGTCGGCCCAGCTCCTTCGATCGTCATTTCCCCGAATCTAAATCCACAGTCAAATCACAGCCCGTCAGTTCTGCTCGTAACCCTATGTTCAAAGATGCCCCCTGAGGTGTAGCTTTTGAGGTGAGTCATTGATCATTGTGCCACTGGTCCCAGGAAATCATGTTCTTTTTAGGCCTTTCCTCTCTTCACTTTTTGGTTTTAACCATTTACTCGGCGTTACGGGTCAACTATCTGTCACCCACTAGCTTGCTACTTTGACGCTCTGTTGACGCGTCTGCATGAACTAAAGAATTAGTGCTATTTGATGTACGAATACAACGTTATTTCCTTGTTTTCCTCTCTTCAATTCTTTCCCATACTACTGATATACATTTAATTTCTGTCAGGTACAAGGTCACTCACGCAGGGAGTGCACCTTGTTTACAATGCATTTGTTTATATGGACTGGATTCTGAAAATAATCCAACGATTAGGTTTTCGTAATGCACAAGGCTAGAGTTAAGAACATGTCCCACTCACACTGCACCAGCTCTGGGTGCAGGCCCTTGTACATTATTGTGATTCTGAGCTCAATACCATGGTAATTTAGGAACTTCTTGATTACATTCGCGATACATACTATGCATGAGGCACCTCAACGTTTCACCGCGATATGTCTGCAAAGCGAAAAGCTATCTTACAGTGATATTTCATTGACTTCTTTTGTTTGAATCTCCCACATCTTTAATAGTCAAATTTGCGGATGTCGGTCCCCCATCTGTGTGCGGTTACGAAGATACGCATAATTTATACATACATATTGGACCAGAAATTGCTTAGAAATCATTGATTCCATGCTGCTATTTCAAGTACAAATTATTTTTCATAAATGCTTGAAGATAACTTTCTGCTATCTACTTGATTCAATTACTTATCTTTATGCTGTTTATGCGTCGTTGAAAGTGTCACAACAATTTCTTTTGGAAAAAAACAATAAAAACACAAAAGGTCGGAAAATAAAGACATAATAATAAAGATATATAAAAAACAATAAATAATACTATTGAAAATAATTTTTTGATATTTTTTTTCAAGTAAATTTGCTAATTGACACTACAAAGGAGTGCATTAGACCTAAAATTAGCATACATGTGTTTTGGAGCTCTTATTTTTTCGAATTTGGAGCAATAAAGTTCTGATTTCATGGCATTATAAATTTATGCATAATTGCCCATAATTTAATGAAAAAACAATATCAAAGAAAAAATTATAAGCATACATCCTTGTAGATTACAATCGTGTGTGGGTGACATGCGTGTCGATTATTCGTCGACGATAGTGCAGGTGGTCCAAGATCTTACGGAGGGGGGGCGGGCGGTGGGGGGCGGGGCTGGCCAGGCCCCGGTCATATCATCTCCCAAAATAGCCCGGCCTAGTTCTAGAGTTACATATTTGCAATTCGATCACTGCTTGATTCTTAACCTTTCCAGAGTTCCTGAAAAAAGACTGGGGAGGACACAGAGGAGGCTGGGATGGGAGTACGCATTGGGACGTTCATGAGGATAGAAATAAATACAAGGTATACGCTGTTAAAGTGTTGTAAATGCAGGACTATTTGGGCCAAGCATGTGATTAGTTTTTGTTTTGTTATAAGTCAGGGGATAGTATATTAAAGACACTGTATAACATTGTGGAATCCCCATTTGAAAAGTTCATACTTTGCTATTCTGCATATACATATATGTAGCAAAACTTTTAGACAGTTTATGCCTGTCACTGGCACAATATTGTTACAGTTATGAAACTTAGGACTTAATCGTTCACTGAGACGAATGTTAGGATCCGCGTCACCGCTCCGATCATAATCAAAGAATATGTTGATACAAGCGATCTAAATCTAGTATTATTGCATGAATAAAATATGTCCCTCATCGCCTTAAATTCTCTTATAAGCATTAAAATTCAAAATTTTGACGTGCAGCGTACTCCGTCTGTCGTGATGCACAGGGATGGTTTATGTTAGCTATCCATGATGACCTTTTGACCTTTGAAGTTATAGTGCCTACCAAGTTTTGGTTATCCTTTACTCGACTCCAGTCATGAGTTTTTACGCCGAAATACGAATTTTTCTTTGTGATGTCATAGCTGACGGTTACAAACACTTTGGCACATAGAAAGTGATGCTCTGAAATGTTTGCTACTCATCATGATCTACCAGAATAAGCGAATAAAAAGAAGGGTCACCGTTTAAATTCTCGGAGTTGATGAGTGGCATTTTTAAAAATGCCACTATTGTACTACACGCGGCATGCGCGCGCATTATGTTTTTCGGGCGTTGTAACGATATTTTGGTCTTTGGTGGTCGGTAAGCGTTGGTCTGAAGACGGTTTAGAATTCACTTATTCACTTAAGACATCAAAATCATCGAAAAAAACCACGTTTATTCCGTTAGGGAAAGGGGTGCGCTGCAAAAAAATGCGCGCGCAACCAAATATGCTCCGAATGACCTGAAACGTATGATCTGTAATAAAAAAGTGATTTGCGAGCATTTTTGCACTTTACGCGCCGTTCGTGACGCGGCGTGCGCCACGAGGTACATGGCTCCAAAAAGTTGACCCTTGACCTCACCTTGAGCTTTATCGCCAAATTTGGTTATTAAAGTCGGCCGGCCGGCTGAGATATCGGACAAATGATTAGGGACTAATGTCTAACTTTTGCTTTGACGTTCATAGCTGACGTTCTATAGAATGGTCTATGGACATTGACAAAGATTACCATGCCGAGGTATAAATATTTTAAGACATATCTAAGCTAAAGTTACCAAGATTATTGACGATTGCCGGTTGAGATATTTGGCGGAACAAAAAATGACCAGAAAGAAACATAAATAAACCAAGAAAAAAACTCTGACGAAATCTATGGTGATCCGCGGAGACGCGGATCACCAATGAGCACACAAATGTTGTCCTGTGGATGAAATTCTTATAACATACCCGTTCATTGGGAAAGCTGAATGGTCATTCTAGTGATTTTTGCTTTTTCAAACTTTAAACCCTAATCAGGCTGCGGTTTTTTTGGCTATTGGCTATATCTGGGGGGCGGGGGGGGGGGGGGGCTGATCTGCCACCCTTAGCAAATGTACTTTAAAAACATCCGGAATCAAAATTGATTTCCTTATGTATTTTCATTGTTTTGTGAATTTCTTTATGTATTTCTTTGTTTTTTCGATGAAATTTTGTCATGGACACTTTGCGATTATAAACAACACAAAATTAAATAAATTTCAACAGTAAAAGCCAAAAATAATTCATACATGTTATGAATTTTGGCTGAAACACAACTTTGTATTGGAAATTGTACACAAAATTCACATTATTTTAGCGGGTTTTTGGAGCGTGACATGCAAGTACAGAATGGTCACGTACACTTTAGAACCTCGTCACCCGGAGTCGCAAATTGGTCTCAAAACCCAGCGCAAAGAATTCGACGAGAAAAAAGTCATGAGACACGGTGGAACTGACTTCGCGGTGATTGGCAGACTTATTGCGCGAAACGTCCCCGACCAGGGGGGGAATTCTGCCCCCCCCCAGCC
>JZLH01S0087241.1:0-10304 GCA_001188425.1 Eucidaris tribuloides | reverse complement strand
AAAATGGCCGTCATATACGTTTTTTACCATTTATGGTACAATAAGGCTATTGAAAGCTGCAAAAATTAATTCAGCAACCTGTAAAACATATAAATGCACACCAAGAACATATAATTTGGATACATGTAAGTACATGGTTTCTTATAGGAAAATAGGCTCCAAAAGCTATTTTGGCGGCCATCTTGGAAAATGGTCTCCATGTACGTTTTTGGCCAGTTATGGTACAATAAGGCTAGTCAAAGCTGCAGCAATGAATTCAGCAACCTGTAAAACATATAAATAGACACCAAGATCATATAATTTAGATAAGTACACGCTTTTCTAGAGCAAAATAGGCTCCAAGAGCTATTTTGGCGGCCATCTTAGAAAATGGCCGTCATATACGTTTTTGGCAATTTATGGTACAATAAGGCTATTGAAAGCTACAAAAATGAATTCAGCAACCTGTAAAACATATAAATGGACACCAAGATCATATAATTTGGATAAGTACATGGTTTTCTATAGGAAAATGGGCGCCGAAAGCTCATTTTGGCGGCCATCTTGGAAAATGGCCGCCATCTTGGATTTTCAAATGGCACGTCGAATAGATTTGCTTAGTAGACCCTTAGAAACCCTCATGCCAAATTTGGTGCTTGTATCACAATTTGCACGATTTTTCCATCATCCGCCCTACTAGTAGTACTCAAACATAAGTACTTGTACTTTGTACATCGGACTAATATCAGATATTACATCCTTTGTGATTATGTAAAACTGAGACTCAGAAACTGTTATTTCAGATTTACTTAAAACAATGAATGTGTCAGAGGTGTTTAAATCGTTTTTTCATTACTAATGTAGAAGAATGATTGAACTTTTCAAAGTTTGGGATCATATTGATTTTGACATTGACATTCCAATTTCCCCCAAATTGTCAAAGATGCATAAAGTCCTGAAAACGGATATTCAATAAACTTTAAATAATATTTTCCCACAATTAATAAATTGTGTTAAGTCAATGCTAAATAATTCATAAATATTAGTATTCTTGTAACAATTCATGATGGATGTCCAGTTTTCAGGATGGAATAAATCATATTACGACATGGTAATTATTCTATAATCTCAAGATTAAAGTTTATGACGTCACCCTTGGTCTTTTTATGTCCAGGTAGAAAGGATACAGTGTACGTGTTGTTTTGTATGCGTTTCCTCATCATACAAATACTCAATATTTATCAAATCAATATTTCAGTAGCATTCATGATATGGCATGCACAGACCAATCGCGTTCCGTGTAAATAATGTTTTTGCGTGAATCTCAATTTTTGTCAAGCCATGTTAACATACTATCTGTGCCCTCGAACGCGCACGCGTGTGTATATGCGTGGTGTGTGTGTGTGTGTGTGTGTGTGTGTGTGTGTGTGTGTGTGTGTGTGTGTGTGTGTGTGTGTGTGTGTGTGTGTGTGTGTGTGTGTGTGTGTGTGTGTGTGTGTGTGTGTGTGTGTGTGTGTGTGTGTGTGTGTGTGTGTGTGTGTGTGTGTGTGTGTGTGTGTGTGTGTGTGTGTGTGTGTGTGTGTGTGTGTGTGTGTGTGTGTGTGTGTGTGTGTGTGTGTGTGTGTGTGTGTGCGTGTGTGTACGCGCGCAAACGTGTATAATGAGCCGTTTTCTGGGGGCAGGATGATTAGCTGTAAAAATCCATTTCCAATGTTCTGGTTCTTGGAATTATTAAAATACGAATTTGCATAATGTTACACATTGTCATGTATTTCCTGTCAGTAAAATTCATGTAAGTGATGCTCAAACATATCGGTCTTTTGGCAGACTGGATCTGTGGTACAGCGGGGAGCCCGATAACAGCACTGAAGACTGTGTTACCATTATATCCAGCTCATTATCAGCATCCAATGGTAAATGGTTCGATCGGTCTTGTTTCTCGACACACTCATATGTATGTGAGAGACCAAGTAAGTATGACTACTACTACAAATCAACTAAAGTGCAAAGTAGTTTCAAATGTTATGCACAGCTTGACTACAAAAAAAAATCACTCAGTATTTACTTGCGTGTATAATTTTGATTCAAAACCTATTGTAATTTCGCAAATGCACAATTATTCAAATTCATTTTGAAAGAAATTGATTTTAGCATCATGCACCTGCAATCAAGCTTTTCATATATCACGACTTTACTAATTAACATCATTTTGGCACACGCTGAAATTACATTTAAAGATTATATCCTTCATCTATGCAGGTTTTCGATAGTTTTAATTGTACATTATGTACACACCAGTATGACCACATTAGCTCATGTTCTTATAAATATGTATAAATTGTGATCGACCATTTCCAGAGTGTGCAAAAAAGCTTATATAAGAAAACAAAATGAAATGTACTCAAGAGTACTTTTACATAATCGAATTCCCATCGGGGACTCAACACAGGCAAAAACTCCAGGGAGTGAGGGGACACACAATGAAGATACACTGCGAAGACGAGATAGTATACAGCACAAAACACATTTACAATGGATGTAAATTTTCCCATAAAAATATTGGGGGAACATATCAATTTGCCACCCCCCCCCCCAATAATTTTGACAACTTGAAAAATTCATAACACGTAATACAAGGATACGTTTAAAAAGCAGCGCAAGGCACTACAAAACCATAAAAATGCTACTTAACATACACAATTTTCATTTTTTGTCGCGCAAAATTATATATATATATATATATATTTGCATTTTTGACAATTTGTTAACTTCTACCCCACCCCCATCTGAAAAAGGGATCGACCCCCTTGTCATTTCTCTATGTTATAGCTCACGATCCGAAGGGTCAAATGAACTATTGCGATCACGTCGTGCGTCGTGCGTAGTTTGTTTCGTTTTATGTAACATATGATTCGATTTAGACCCAACTTGGCAGGAATAATCCTTAGATGGAATTATCCTTAGGCCTACTCAGAGTTCCTCACACGGCAGACCTAGCCCCATGGAAGCTTGTGATCACTAGGCCCCAACGCCAAAACTACGTAATTTTATTACATTTAGATTTCTGCTTTTATCCAAGTCACATTCTGTGTAGATACATCTATGTCTATAGGTGAAGAAATAAAATCCTCATGACAATGTTTAAAGTGGCCCCACCTCGCTCCTGAAGGAGATGACAAGATAAAGGAAATACCTGAAGGAATAATTGACTATTTATACCTAAAGACACAAATTATGTACAATATGTCGTTCCTACAGGTCCAGGACTAGTACAAGTTTCTGTTTTGTGTTTGCTGCCCTTATAGATGAAGAATTGCAGTTTTTCATGGCAGTTCACGGATGATTTTAGTGGACCCTAGATAACACGTATGGGGTTGGAAGGACAAGGTGATATAATCACATTGTCATCTATACCTTTTAAGAGTAGTTGATCAAGTTTTAAATACAAAGGCTAACATTGTGGAGCTTCAATTTAAAAAAAATGTCAAACTGTGATATCTGAGCTACAGTAGTGCTTACCGTAGAATGCAAAAGTTTGGAAAGTTATGCTGCTACTGGCAAGATATGCATGAATAAACAATTAGTACTCGGGCAGAGTACAAAATAGCCTAGATCTACACACAGTAACTTTATGGGAGGAAATGGGCAGGTGAAAGTGGTTTATTTGAGCGCTTGTAGATTTTCACTTTTTTAAAGCACTAAATCATTTTGAAATACAATTTAAATTTTTAAACCTTATCAAAGACACTTAAAGCACGGAGGATTATGCAGCTCACATTTTAAAAGGGTCATTGTTAGCCCGTGGCTTTAAAGTACACTTTATATAAATCATCTGTATGGCAATGGAATGCTAAGTTATTCAAACGGTTCGAGTAGCCCCAGTGGGGTCGTGAGGTAGGACCCTGGGGGCCAACACTAGGAGCATCACAATAAGTTTTTTCCTTCTTTCCTTCTTTCTTTTTCTTTCTTTCTTTCTTTCTTTCTGTGTTTCTCTTTTTTCTGTTTTCTTTGTTCCCATTCTTTCCTTGTTTCCTTTTCATTTTCTGTTTTCTTCTCTTTCTCTTCCTTTTTCTCGTCCTCCTTCTTCTTTTTTTTTCTTCTTCATCCTCCCATATTCTTCTTCTTTTCATTTCAATTGTTATGGTACATGTAAAGAAATACAGAATGACTCTACCATCATCTGAAAAAAAAATCACTTGCAGAAATCTAAATCATTTTCCCTGATTTTTTTTCCACGGCGCGTGGGCACTTACATGTATATGCTGATAACGTCACGCACTGTCACGCGCCACATACAATAAGAATGGGACACTATCACTGCAACTACTAAATATAATCAAAATTGACACAGGAGTAAACCCATTAACTGCAAAATATTTGCTGTTTCCGATTGACATAATAATACTAATAAAAAGAAAGAAAGAAAAATAATAATAGATAACTCTTATTTACCCAGGGTAGCCACTCCAGTCAAATGGACTGATCTTCCAGCGGGCCCTGCATAACATATACTGTTATTACTACCCTTCTCTGTTCTAGAATACCGAGCGCCTGGCTAGAAAGCAGAAGGTGCAATTTAAAAAAAAGTATTTGGTATGACCCGGCCTGGGCTCGAACCCGCGACCTTCCGCACGTGAGGCGGACGCTCTAACCACTATGTCATCACGCCGGTCCTATCATATGATATCAATCCGAGACATTGCCAATGTTGTTATGTATTTGAATTGGTTGTTTTTTTTCCAGCTATTTGGCATGCCTTTGGTAACAGTCTGTATTATAAGGAAACCAGTACTGCTTCCTATGCGAATGCGAGGTCACATTGTCAATGTTACGGAGGTGATCTAGCCCAACCAAAAACCGAGGAAATTTATGTAAGTACAAGTCTGTGATGATCACTCTGATTGAAACTGTAAGTCGTTGATAAAGCTATCGTGTAGAATAAATTAATCCAGAAATGTGATTCTTTTTATAATAGAATCTATATATTCATTTGAAAAAGTGAATATTTGCATTCTTTGAAAGTAGACAGATTGCATTTTGAATGGTATTGATTAGTATCAATTAGTGCAAATTTAATCAAATTGGAATTGGAGGCTATACCATTCAGGATCATGATTTCCCCGTTAACAAAACACTAATTGTATTAGTAACAATTGATTTTGCCTTTGTCAGGTGGTGATACCTAACTACTTATCCTCTCCGTGCCGCCTGGCACATACGACCTCAACGCTACATTCCAACCCGGTCCTATCTTGCATGTTCACAACCCCTTGCTTCCACCCATGTTTTCCATCCACCATATCCTGTCTTCCGTGTTCTACAATCCTTATCTATGTTATTCTTGCCTTCCAATTTTTCTCTTCCTTCCGATTTCCAAGTCATTGCAGTCATTCAGTGGCCACTTGACTTGTTTACCTACTCTAGTTTTGTCGAGTCCATTTGCATTCGCTAATACTGAGAACAAATTCTGTACTCATTTATCCCTTTGTCAACTTGGGCAGCTTTTGAAATGATATGCACAGTTCTAACATTCCAATTTCCAATACCAAGAACCTATTTTGGCCTGTCAAGTGACTACTTTCGTCCGTTTATTTCCTTCGGATTTAACTGTTCAACGTCATCAAGCTCCATTCATGACGTGTCTGTCGTCCTACGGTACCAGGCAAGACACGGCAGCCAAACCTGATTTTGTACTTTCATTCGAGGCGTTACTGGTTTCCTTAATAAGCAATGTTTCCCCTGTATCTGTTATCAGCTCATAGCCCTACCCCCAAACTGGAGGATCATGAGACTGCTCTTTGTTTGGCTTCTGCTTGTCGACCTTTCTGCCTTGGGTGGCCGTGCAGCGCAGCCGTACTTGATACGAAGGCATAGCTCTTAACATCACTAAAGTGCACAGACATTCCCACCAACTACAAGATGACAGTCCTATAAGAATGGACCTTGATACCATTTGAACTCAAAATGAAGTGTAGCCCAAATTGGGATGATTTACAATTGAATTTCTAATTGGTTTGAACAATGGCCCGTATTCTGAAGTCAGGTTTAACCACCTTCATTCTAACTTTAGACTTGAGTTAGTTAAACCTGACTTAAACCCGAACTTCGGTCTAAGTCAGGTTTAACTTAATTTCTGTTTCTGAAAGTTAGTTTTAGTTAGACCGAGTTTTAACTTAAACCTGAGTTCACAAACGGAATGTTACAACTTTGGATAGTTTGACTCGATATTGGATATTTAAATTTGAGTTAGACTCGGGTTTAAATTTTAACCTGACTTCAGAATACGGGCCGATAAGTTTCAAGGTTGGGAACACGAATCAAAGCGGCGATCGACGGATTTTTGGGCGCAGCTAGAATATAGGCATTGCCCAACGTTTTTCGAAGAATTTATTTATTTATTTATTTATTTATTTATTTATTTATTTATTTATTTATTCAGTTAGTTAGTTATTAACGTCTTATTTAAAAGCAGGGTAGTCCCATTCAGAGCCAAAATATAGGCCTGCTTTACTAGGAAGCCCTGCGTAGTTGAGCGGGCTGTAAATCCTCAGCGATGCCCAGGCGGTGCACTGTCGATTTCCTCTCGGTTGTCGATCGTTTTTAGGTCAAAACTGGGCAAAATTGAGGGAGTTTCTCCGTGCAGTGTGTGTCTGATAGCCTACCGATTCCTGGATGGTCATCGGCCGATTATTAAGCATTGCCCGTTTGCCCACCAATGTCCAGCAGGGCATCTGTGTAAACTGGTGTATACTGGTGGCGTACCACTGGGCTCCTCCGGGATTTGTTTCTCAGCCAACCTAGTTATGCGGCTGCCCCCTGGCCACCAACAGCAGCCCTCTTTCCCCATCTGCTCCCTTAGTTTTCTTCTGTGCTTTTGGCATTTTTATTTAATGGAAACTGTAACAAAATACATGTGGCTTTCTTGAAAATTTACTAGGCCTACACATATCTGTCCGTCTGAGGAGTGCCTCGGTGGCAGCCAGGTAGAGGCCAAACAGGCGCCACGGGATACCGAACGATTTTTGAAAAACGTTGTTGCGGCACAAATTGTCGCCGCGTCACAAATTGTCGCCGGCGACAATTTGACTGTGACGATTGATGAAAAACCTGACGGCACAAATTGTCGCCACCGGCACAGATTGTCGCCGGCGACAATTTGTGCCCGGAGTTGACGGCACAAATTGTCGCCATCCATGATCAAATCGCATTTAATTGTTTGTGGGTATGTGGGTGTATGTCACTATATATGTTTGTGTGTTTGTAGATGTATGTGTGTGTGTCTATATGTGTCTGTATGTTTATCTGTGTATGTATGTGTGTGTCTGTATATCTGTTTCTGTGCCTGTATTTGTCTGTGCGTTTGTCTATGTGTCTGTTTGTGTCCATTTTTGTCTGTGTGTTTGTCAGTTTGTGTCTGTGCCTGTATCTGTGCGTCTGTATGCGTCTGTTTATGTGCCTATTTGTGTCTGTATGTTTGTCTGTGTTTGTCTGTGTGTCTGCTTGTATGTCTGTATGTGTATGTGTGTCTGTCTGCATTTGTCTGTGTGTATATTTGGGTCTGTATGTTTGTCTGTGTGTGTGTCTGTATGTCTGTCTGTGTTTGAGTGTATGTGTGTTTGTCGTGTATGTGTCTGTCTGTTTGTTTCTGCTTGTGTGTCTGTATGTGTATGTGTGTCTGTCTGCATGTGTCTGTGTGTGTATATTTGGGTCTTTTTGTTCGTCTGTGTGTCTGTATGTTTTTTATATGTCTGTGCGTCTGTCTGTGTCTTTTTGGTGTATTTCAGTGTGTGTTTATTTGAGTGTTTGTCTGTGTGTGTGTCTGTTTGTTTCTGTTTGTGTGTCTGTATGTGTATGTGTGTTTGTCTGTGTGTGCCTGTCTGTTTGTCTGTATGTTTCTGCCCTCATGCGATTGCGTTTCGAATTTACAATCGTTTGTTTGTTCGTTTGGTTTTATTACTGCGTTCAAATATATCCAAATACAAACAATGATAAATACAAACGATATGATTTTAACTAGACACACTTACAAACACACAGACCACAAACACGCACATACAGACAGACAGACAAACACAGACACACAGACACACACAGGCGCACACAAACACACAGACATACAAACAGACACACATACTCATACAGAGACACAAACACAGACACACAGACAAACACACAAACATATACTTTCAGACACTTAGGCACATACATTCAAATAGACACACACACACACATACACACACACACACACAGATACGCATAAACGCATACCCACAACCACACACTACGGACAAGAAGACATATAGAGACACACAGAGACACACACACAGAAACACACAGACAAAGACAAACACATGTAGACACAAAAACAGACACACACAGACACATACAGACACATACAAACATACAGACATACGACACAGACACATTCATACACACAAACACAAAGACAAACACACAGACGCACACACACACACACATACCCACACAAACACGCAATTACACACACCTACAAACACACAGACCCACAAACACGCACATACAGACAGACGCACAAACATATAAAAACATACAGACACAGAGACTCACACACAGACAACACACAGACACTTACAGACAAAGAGAAACATACAGACACACAAACACATCGACAAATACAGAGACAAACGCAAACACACAGACATAAAAACAGATACACATACACATACAGACAAACACAACACACAAACACACACATAGACATACAAACATACACACACAGCCACACAGGCACATACATAGACGCATACACACACATGGACACATACCCACACTGACATACAGACACAAACAGACACACAATTAGACATAAACAAACATACAGACACACGAACACAATTAGACACAAACAAACATACAGACACACGAACACATAGACAAACACACAGACACACACAAAGAGACAACAGACACATACAGACTAGACACATGCAGACATAGACACACACATAGAGACACACGAACAGATCCATTCAGACACACACAAACACACAACATACATACAGACACACAAGCAGACAACAGACACATACAGAGTAGACACATTCAGACACACATACAGACACATACAAATGTAAAGACACATATGAACACACGAACAGACACATTCAGACACAGACAAACACACAGATGCACACATAAAAACACACAGATAGAAATACAAACAGACACACAGACTCACACAAAGACAAACACACAGACAAATAGGCCTACAGACACACGGATACATGCACACAGACATATACAGCCACTGACAGGTACAGACACACACACAGATACATATACACGTAGACACACAGACACAAACAGGCACACAATCAAACACACAAGCAAACACTGACATTGACACACATACACAGACACACACACACACGAACAGACATACAAACGGACATTCACATTTTAGTGAGTGGCGACAATTTGTGACGGTGGCGACAATCTGTCCCGCTAGGTCTTTTTTTCATGGCACAAATTGTCGCCAGTGAGGCAAAAAATTTAGGATCAGCAAGAGCGTCACAAATTGTCGCCGGCGACAATCTGTGTCGATTTGCTCAAAACCTGACGGCACAAATTGTCGCCGCGTCACAGATTGTCGCCGGCGACAATTTGTGACTCGGCGACAATTTGTGCCGCAACAAACGTCGTCTCACTGTCCATGCAAGCGGCTGGGCCCGCTTCATTTGCCCATACAGCGAGAGGGCGCCTTGTCAAAAGCCTAGGGCGGCGACCGCTCGTCAGGCACTGTGCGTATTTTGGGCGTCGAGTAAAGAGTGAGCAGGCGCCGCCAGAATTTTAACTGCGCACTAAAACTTCAGCACCAACCGAGCAATGCCCTCAATACCAGCGGTGCCTGGGTGCTTGCAAAACTATACCAGTTTGTACTATGATTTCCCATTGAAATATACTGCAGCTGCTTCTCCGGGCTGCTACACCCACTCTTCAGTTTTGTAGTCAAGACAGGGCTGCCACTCAAAATTTTGATTTCCCCCTACGCCGCATGCGTATTTTCCCCTACAGACACCACTTTTCCCCTACGCCTAATTAACCATATTTTCCTATACAAACCTATGTTTTCTCCTACAAAATCGACTTTTTCCCTACGAAGGTATGTTTTTTCCTAAAAAATAACCTTACAAATGCAAAATATTGATCACAATTTCTTCGGCGGAGATGGACAAAATGGGCGAATATAATCGGATTTCCTTGGAAAAATTACGAATATTTCTGAAAATTGTCAAAACCCCTACAAATCATCAAACCCCTACGTTTCCCCTACAGAAGGTCATTTT
>JZLH01S0087231.1:22934-35060 GCA_001188425.1 Eucidaris tribuloides | reverse complement strand
GAGAATACGTGATATATGATTCTATTCTAATATCTACACAAAAAACTCTTATATGTAGCATGTATATACCGATTTCAAATGTCCATAATTTGAATAAATTTAATAATATACTCGCAAATAGATATATTAAAACAATCCACAATCTATCTGTGCATAATGATAATTAGAAACGCAACCAAGAGAATATACATGGCGCTGGAGGACAAAAAATTTATCTGAAAAAAGCTTATGCACCAAATCATAACCTCTGCAAAGATTGATTCTGATGTCTTTATTTTTATGCCTCCGCAACGAAGTTGCCGGAGGCATCATGTTTCCGGGTTATCCGTTCCGTCCGTTACCAGATCTCGTGACCGTGCGATAACTTGAAACCCCCAATCGGATTTTGGATGTAACTAGGATCAAGTATGTATAAGAGCCACCAATGAATCTGATTTATTTGAGCTGAAAGGTCCAAAAGGTCAAAAGGTCACCGCCTAATAGTCTGATTTGGGCTCGTTACACGAAACTTGAGAGTGGCTGGTCAGATTGTCATGTAACTAAGTGAAGTATGATGATGAGGCAACCAATGAACTGCAAGTTAGATTTTGGTACTGAAAGCAGTCACCGGGCCTAAATAATCTGATAATGGCTCATTAACCCTGCGATAACTTGAGAACAGACCAGTGAATTTTAATGTAACGTGGTGAGTAGTGATTATGAGCACAATGAACTGATGTAGATTTTTGGAGTTAAAGTCACAAGGTCAAAGTCAACTGGAGCTTGTAAATAGGTCTAATTGGGCTCGTACCCGCGATTAACTGAGAGCGGGCTAGGTCAGATTGTCATGTAACTTTAGGTGAAGTATGTATAAGGCACCAATAAACTGATTAGAATTTTTGGAGGCTTAAAGGTCAAAGGTCAAAAGGTCACCCGGCCTAAAAATATTTCTGATTTTGGGCTCGTTACCATGATAACTTGAGAACGGATGACGGCCAGTCAGATTTTATTTACTGGGTTGAAAAAATGTATTATGAGGCACCAATGAACTGATTAGATTGGAGCCAAAAGTCAAAGTCACCGTGGGCCTTAAATATTCGAGTTGGCTCATTACACGCGATTACTTGAGAGCGCTGTCGATGTCATGTACTTGTGAAGTAATGATTATGAGGCAGCCAATGAGAACTGATAGAATTTGGAGCTCAAGTCCCGCGGCCTAAAATTATGTCTGATTTGGCTCGTTACCACGATGAACTAAAAACGGCTGTCGGATTGTGATTAACTATGGTGAGTAATGTATTATAAGGCCCAATAAACTGGATTAGATTTGGAGCTGAAAGGTCAAAGTCAAAGGTCACCGGGCCTAAAATATGTCTGATGTTGGGCTCGTTACCAAGATAACTTGAGAAAGCGCCAAGTCAGATTATGTTACGTGGGGAAAAATTGTATTATGAGGGCACCAATGAACCTGATTAGATTTGGAGCTCAAGAGGTCAAAGGTCACCGGGCCTAAAATATGTAATGATTTGGCTCATTACCGCGATTACTTGAGAGCGGCCTGGTCGGATGTCATGTAACTGGGTGAAGTTAGGTATTAATGAGGCACCAAGAACTGATAGAAGTGAAGCTCAAGGTCAAAGGTCACCGAGGGCCTAAATATGTCTGATTTTGGGCTCGTTACCACGATAACTTAAAAACTGCTGGTCGGATTTTATGTAACGTTGGTGAAGTATGTATTAGAAGGCACCAATTGAACTGATTACATTTATAGGGTTAGAAAGGTCAAAGGTCAAGGGTCACCGGGCAAAATAGTCTGATTTGGCTCGTTACAAGGATAACTGAGAACGGCCCAGGTCAGATTTTATGTTACTTGGGTGACAGTAGTATAATGAGGCACCAAATGAACTGAAATTAGACTTTTGGCAGCTGAATAGGATAAAGGTCAAAGGGTCACCGGGCTTAAATATGTCTATTTGGGCTCATTACTGTGATAATGTGATGTAATGACTTTATCCGAATTTTGATGTATTGGGAGAATATCTAATATAAGGCACCAATTACTGATGTCGATTTGGAGTGAAGTCAAGGTCAAAGCGTCACAAAGGTCCTTCATGTCCGAATTGAGCTCATGTCAAGATAATGTTTAAGAAATGCTTAAATTGATTTTACCTGTAACTGGTCATAGGGTCACATGGGCTGTATGCTTATTCATCTAATTGGTCTTGCTACCTATGGTACGTTGAAGCTTTTAAAAATTACACATCAAGTGGATGGGAGGCGGACTGCGGAGGCAATACCCATCGAACTGCTGCGCAGATCGAAGCTGCTCTAATTATCTAATTAATGAAAATCATGGGGGGGGGACCCCGAGATTTTCGACTAATTTTAGCATGTTAGGCATTCAAAGCGTTAATAAGCGTATAAGGTTATATGGAGTTAATACCTCATCTGAAAAGAACAGACTACTCTCTTTCTGATGCAGGTATAACTCATATAAGCTTAATACCTTATTAACCCTTGGATGCTATAATGTAAAAATATAGCGAAAATCTCGGGTCCCCCCCCCCCCCCCCCCCCCGAGATTTTCCTTAATTAATTTAAAAAACCTAAAGAATTCAGAATCTATTATTGCAGGATATGACTTTTGGGCATTAAGCTTTCAAATAAAAAAAAATATCCCTCCAGAACTAAACTTGGGCTTTAACACTGAAAACAGACAAACTAGCATAATATTTTTAATAAATACTGGCAAATAGTGAGTATTGTCGCATTGAGCTGTTTCATCATTTAATGTTGTATCAAACTTGTTTCATTACCTTAATTATGTTTTCCTTATTGTTCATGTAACAGCATATGGAGTGGCTACCCATTGATATGCAAGAAGTCAGCAGAAAACTTTGTCATCAATCCCAGCCTTTGATCGTGATGGTGTTGGGAATAAAGAACATTAAAACTGTCATCATCGAACTGCAATGTAACATAAAATGCATTCCTGAAAATAGTTAAAAATATTAAAAACTGCAAGTATGAAAGCTTCCAGTGAGACCTGAAAATCAATTATTCACACCCGAACTAGTCAATGATACTGTACCCTCATGTCAATGTACATGATGGAACCGTCACACAAACTGACTTCAAGATAAAGGAATCTCAAAGAAGGAATATGGTGCTTGATCATCTGTATTAGCTCTATAAAATTGTGTTTATACTCTGTATCTGATGGCTTACATACAAACAAAAATGCAAGTAGGTTTGTGAAAAACATTTTCATGATCTGCTTGGAAAATTAGGGAGCTGCATATAGTTCTACAAATTATTTTTTTTTCTGACACCTGAAAATATAGCTTTATTGAGTGAATTGTAACCCCGTTGCTAGGAACCGGATGGCGCCATGTACTAAAGTTTATGGGACGTTGCGAATCTCGTAAGTCAAACGGGTTAGAGAAATACAACATAAAATCTGCATCATCAGTGTATTATTGTTTTATTATTGCTTTGTCATCGATTCGGAATGACAGGGACTAGAAAAGCGAACTTAATGCAACTGTTACCTCAGGCATCCAGGTCCCGGGTAGTTTTGCATATGGATAAGTGACCACAAACACCAAGGTTGTTCAACCCTTCTTCATTTCAATGATAATGTTAGTCCTTTAACACGTGCTAGGTGTTTTCGTCCTGCAACACGGGAACCTCTAGCGTTTATGTCCGATCCGAGGACCGAGTAAATGGGGATAAAGGGCCTTACCCAAGACACTTAGTCTATACTAATGAGAAGAATTAATCTAGATTTAACTCACTTATATTAAATAAAACTGTAATGGCAGGTTGATTTATCAAGTTAAGAATTACGCGGTAATACTTTATCTAACCGCTTTGAAACCAAGATACAAGAATTTCATGAGGTATAAAGCTCAGGTGGGCTTCAGCCTAAAATTTCTGGCAATATATGTAGTTCCTTGCTATTAGAGAAACATACGCATAACATGGTGATGTACATTGATGTCAGAGGAAAACACAGTAAGGATATCACTTGTGTCATAAACATTGTGATGTTAGAGGATTAAGGTCATAACATCCCCAGTATAGCCATAGCACTGTGGTGACAAGAGTACTGGTACCCAGGACATTGTGATGTACAGAAGAAATAGTGAGAAATATTTACCTATACCGTACATAGTGATGTCAGGAGGGATATAATGAACTTGTAGCGCACAACAGTGTATGTCAGAGGGATGTGGGTTGTAGAATAATAACTTGTACACATACGTTGTGTGTCAAGTGGGGTATGGTAGGAGAAGATACACTTCTGCGTATGGGTCGCACAGCATTGATCTGAAAAAAATAATGTTAACAATGTCAGTAATAGTGACTGCATCTTCTGTATCTGTCCAGTACTCCATAAGTAAACAAATTTATTCAGTCCTATTATGTAGAAAATATACAACCTAAACATGCAGTCCTGATAAATTATATGAGGAAAAAGGAGATTGTGGGTCCAAATTAATGTAAGCGTGGTTTCACAAATCTGAGCGTAAATCCTGAAACTGTCATAACATATAACATGCATGTTTTACATTTAAGTCATTTATATGTATATATTACATATTCAAGTTTTTATAACTTTAGGTTTCAGTAGAATTTTTTAACATAGTGTTTGTGAGTTGACGTAGTCTGTATGTGGTATTTATGTAGGAAATTGAGGTTTTACTAATCTGTCCAAACATTTTATATGTACTTTTAGACCCATTTTCATATGTACAGGGCCATACAGTAAATATTTTTTGATATAGGTACGTACTTTGTATTAAAAGTATGATATGAGATAAGATATAGAAATGAGTATGTGCACGTGTATAACTACATGTATTACAGTGTTGTATAAATGTCCATTGATCTAAAATAATACAAAAGATTGTTTTAGAAAAATAAAAAAAATGGGTAAGAATAGCTTTTGTACCTTCATCATTAGTAATCATGTGATAGAACAGTGCCATGCTAGAATGTGTTTTGTTTCAAATGCCATAGGAAATAACAAAATGCATGTTTTTGTAAACTTTTGAGAGTTTTTTTATGTTCATAGCAATGAATGTTCTAAAGATAAATAAAAGCAACTTGACGCATTCTTGATGTATTCATTTCCCCCTGTTTTTGACTCCCTACATTTTGAAAGAAATATATGACAATACACTGTGACTGAGTATATGTTGGTATTAAAGGCATTGTCCTTGAATGTCTAAATTAATGAGGAGGTGTCCTTGCCCTATGAACATGCAATCCAGCAGAATTTAGACAAATTTCACTCGTGTTTTTACCAAGTAAATTTGGTTACTTTCAGTGAAAGCTGTAATGTGAGGGAAAAATCTGGCCTGTGTAGAAGAATGGTAAAAAGCTGGTAATGTTTATAATTTTCTAAAATAATGAAAATGACCCTTTATAATATATCAGTAAAATCATGCTTAGTTTATGGCCAAGATATGATTACCGAACCATTTGCCTGCATTTCTATTATTATTTTCAACGTGGATTGACGAATATCATACCTAAATTGATTGTGTTGTTTTTTTCCACACAGGAGGCAAGTAGCAGCTTAAAGGCACTGTAATAACAATGTTGTTTCAAGTTTAAAAAAAATCTGAGGCTACAGATTCCCCATGCTACTAGTGTCTTTGATACTCCTCATGAGGGGGAAGCTAAAAATGAGCCCTGAAAAAATTGCAGTGTAAAACAATCATAAAGTGCTAAAAAAAGTGAAAAATTCAATAGAGACCATCCGCTTTTCTCCATAGACGCTGTGTTGCAAGAATATCCTATCGCCCGATATAATAATTAATGTGCCAATTTTGTACTGCACATATTGTGTACTAGTGACACATAACGTCCAAACTTTTGTGTTTTATGGGTGTGATTTTGCCATCAAACACTGTCAGATATGTCAGATGCAGAAGTTCAACCATTTTTAAAACGGGTCTCAACAGGTTATATATGCTTAAGTGGCTTGTGTGTGTGTGTGTGTGTGCTGTTGTGTGCGGTGTGTTGTGTGTGTGGTGTGTGTGTGGTGTGTGTGTGGTGGTGTGTGTGTATGTTTATATGTTTGTGTGTATGCGTGGTTGTGTGTGTGTATTGAATGGTGTGTGCGTGTGCGTGTGCGTGTGTGTTGTGGCGTTAGATGGTGTTGCTAATTGATCTTGTGCACCTTGTCATAAGAACGGCAGGGAAAGCTAACCAAAAACAAAAATATCAATTAATACCTACCATGTAACTGCGAAGAGTAAAAAAAGAAAAACAAATTGCTGAAAAGAAATAAATGCAATATGGCATTTGCAGAACCCCCATTCATTGATCCCCCCAACCCGGGGGGGGGGGGGGGGGGTGGTCGCTCTCCACACGCCTGGTCCCCACCCGTGTCCAACAACCTCAGAAATGCACGCCTAAACAGCGTAATCCTTATATAACCAAATTTGCAACGCCTAATACCGTAACACACAAGAAAAGCTACCCAAGGTCGTTGCTGGCTCCCGAGAAATAATCCACCTACTCTGATACCCTAAGTGCGTGAAACAGGGAATCAAACTAATTTGGATACCACTAAGTGGCGTAAACACCGTGAAATCAACTAATTTCATCCCCACACAAGTGTCCGTCTCATCTAAAACATTATTGTACAGTTGCACAACCGCGAAGAGTTCACGTAACAAGTCATAGAATAATTCAAATTATCAATGTTCAGGCTGGAGATGTTTATATTAGAATCCACACAAAAAATCACGCCGTAAATGGCGTAAGTCTAACATAACCAAATTAGACTCTAAAATGGCGTGACAATGTGAAGAAAAGGCTACCCTAAGTGGCGAGTGCCAGCGGAGACGTGCTTGAAAAGCTAACCCTTTTCCAAAAGACAGTCGACGACAGCCCGAGGGCTGAAAAGGGATCCTTTTACGACGCTTTTTTGGAACGCAGGTGCGTAGCAGGCCGGTGAAGAAGCGAACCTCAACCCCCCCCCCCACCCCCCCCCGGGCCCCCAATTAAAAAAAAAAGTGATACGGACAAACTATTCTTGGAAAGTGACGCTTCTGTGGTATTATCAAATGAAAATCTGTGTTAGGGTCAACAACACGCCCAATCTGCTCTGCTCCCCCCCCCCCCAAAAAAAAAAACTTCTACTACACTGTATACGTGTAGTTGGCTGGATGTAGGATGACATTTCTCTATCGAGTACGTGTTCCCAAGAAACGTTCCCGACCCCAACCCAGATATTTCCAGCATTTTTGCAAAATTAATTCCATTCCTTGTCGCGATACCATCACCACCTCACCCACCACCCCCCCCCCCCCCAACCCCCTCGGAATATCATTGTACCGCATTGAAGTGCCACTCTCACTTGGCCCAATCTAAATCTGTGTGAAAGGGGCGGGTCCGTACTGGATAGCATGCCATACAAGAAGGGTGTCTCCCTCGCGCTGGCAAAGACATATGCTTGTGACTCGTCTAGCTACTACGGTCGTAACGCCCTCGTAACTAATTTCGTAAACATACGTACGCGGTATTATTTACGGCACACTATATTGCATCTAGGAAATTCGTATTGCATTGAGTGGCAGTGGAGAAGTAAGGAGCCGATACACTCAGAATTATCCATTCGTGTATGGCTGGTACTTGAGATGGCAAGAATTAAGGTAAGCTAATAGTATTCATAAAGTCACAGTAAGTGTTCAATATCTTTGCATATTATCGCTTGTACAATCATGAACGTCAAAAAAGGAAGCATTTACAAGCTGCTTGCTCGATCTTTGTCTCAAATGCAGAAGCTCAGTCCGTACATGTTTCTGTGTAGTGACCAATGTCAGATAATGGTAAACTGATCAGGATTTCGCTTTGCACAATATGTTTTATAAGTAGTTAAATCATAGAGTGTTATTTGCCTCTAAAACCAGGCATGGGTTATAATGCAAGTTTTTAATATGAAGGTATGTACGGTTATGCTTATTAGGAAATAGGTAAGTTAGAATCTATATCATTGAAACGAGAATCATTGTAAATAGAAAAAGTTAAAATTGTAAATGAAAGATACTAACGTCAAGCTAAAGGTATACTCGCCATGCTGTGTTGTGTCGCCGACGGTTGATAAATCTTTCCCTTCTGTCAAAAATGAGCGCATAGTTACATGTCAATCATAATAATGATAAGAGTTGAAAACGACTAACCGACCAACAAAGTAAAGATTCCTTACACTGGAAAGGGCGGGGAAATTTTTGCGGCCAACTAAAAAACACGGCGATGTCGCTGTACGCCACAAGCCCGTCAGCCATGGCCAACACACTCATGTTCACGCACGCGATACAACAAAATGGCCGACTTGTCACTCAATCTTTTCAGAAGACACTGGTTTTTACTAAGTATTACTAAACCATCATTTAAAAAAATGCACAAAAACCAAATTTCAATACCATAAATCAAAAAATATAATTGGGCGATACTACATTAAAGCAAATATTGCAAAACTGGCGATAAAGACACGTGGCGAATGCGCGAAAACACGTTGTATTGTGAATAGAGCCAGAATCGTGATCGAATCGATTGCACAGAAATGGCTATCTTTACGTGGTTATGCGCAAGTCTAACATTTTGGCCATATGGGTTGTACAGCGTCGCACCGCACAGTCCCGCACGCGTAGTTGCCATGACATAAACACGCGTCGGCCGACAACGATGCGGGGCAAAACATTTCGCCAGTAACGAGGCAAGAAAAAAAGCGAGTTTTGGAAATATTTCGACTCCAGGAGATATAAAATTAAAGTGATTTGAAGTAAAAAAAATCAAGGATTACAACTAAGGACTCGTAGTTCCAGGCTTGAAGTCATATAATAGAAGGTAATTGTAAAATATTCACTCAAAGTGGCGATTTAACGCAGTTACGGACGTTAGACTATATCAGCATACTGCCCACCAATTTTGTTAAATTACTAGACATCGGCTTCCTAAACGGGTAGTTTCTTTCAATTTACCGATGTCTCGTACGACATATTCACGCCATGTTTTCCAAAGAAAAACATGTTTTTGTCTTGTGGTTTTTCTCAACCAAGCTCGCGTGGTGATGCGCAGTTTGGCGGAAACGTTGGCAAATGCGTGTTGGTACGAAATGTCGAAAAGAAACCTTCTGTTAAGGAAGCAGGATGCCAAGTAATTAAAAAAGTTGGTGGTATGGGTACATATTTTAGTTTCAAACAATAGTGTGTTAAATGTTTTCCCTTGTATCGGACAATTTGGACAAATTGAAATACATGTGCTAGTTGCCTCCTTTTTGATTTGATTGGATTATATCTTACATTTTGTGAGTATTTTTTTTTGAGAGGGAGGGTTGTCATTTCATGTAATTAAGTTAAGGCACATATGTATTTGTTAATTTCTATATTATTTATGTTTTGTATTTGTATGTGTTCTCATCTATATATTTTTAGTCTGTGGACCTGTTTGCAAATCAGTTCTTTGTAGCTGAAAGGGCCATCCACGCCTATAGAGAGGAAAAAAATAAATAAATAAATTAAATTATACTCACAGTAAAATTACAGGTACATATCACAGAACGCAGCATGTAATTTCAATCATCTAGATGAATTGTGATGGATCAATGACTGTGCAAGCATTCACCGACACGTCTGCGTGGGGGATTTATGCATGTGAATGGGAGAGTTGACTGAATTATCAGACCTATATGATCATCATAAGAAAGCAAAAAATCTTAACACAATTCTGACATCCATGATAAATGTTAAAGTCTTGTTGTTCACATGAAATCAGTAATTTTCATTGGGAAAGTGAATGGGCGATGCTTGTTTGAGCAATGTTTATTGTTTCCAGTGTACGTGTGTGTTGCCTGCCTGCCACAAATTTTCATTTATGATTTTGCCAGACTGACACATGTAACATCTCCAGTAAAGGTGGTTTCATCCCTGTGTAATGAAAAAAAAATTGAGTATACTCTATTTCATGTGTAAGAGTGTGTAACTTTTTTTTTTCATTATCAAGTGAGGTTTTAAATAAAAAAAATAAAGTAATTACATGAAATTTCAAGGAAATTAAAATGATTTTCTGAATTCCATTTCCCATATGATACAGAAATGAATACCCTGTACATACCACTGATATCACCCAAATATACAGTGTCCACAAAAAAAAAACAGCACCAGCTACTGGAAAGCAGTAATGTAAACTACCATTCTATAGTGTTCAGCAGAAAAAAGTTGTAAGGAGCATTTCTTGAATGTCTAAACTTTGAGGATGCACACTTTTGTCATTTTCCTGATTTGGTTGGATTAGTCATTCTCTCAAGTAGTCAATCAACCACTTTTATATGCATACAGCCAGGTTTCTTGTAAAGAGTTGTATCTGTGGGCCTATCCCAAAATGCCAGGAAAATAAGACTAAGAGCCAGCAGTATTTAATCAGATGATCTTGGTGAACCATCTTATCCCATACATGAGGAAGACCCTTGATTTGACATGAAAATGCTTTATTTTGGCTGGTGTTTTGTGGCTTAGTCATTGTTTGATCTAACGCAGGTTGAACAATAGACAACTTCCTTCCCCATGTTTATTTGAAAATAGATTTGGCTCCCGGGCAAGGCGAAAAAAAAAAAACTTTTTTTTTCTCAAGAGGCCATTTTCTGGCAAGAGACGGATTAAACTAAAATGTATGATTTGTTCATTGATATCTAACTTTCATCATTGTAATAAAAGGGTTTGTGTATCATATCTGCCAACCTGCAAAGAAAGGAATGACTCATATGAAGACAATTTAAGTTTTGCTGTGACAATGCATTTTTCCTTTAAACGTAAAGCCATAGGATCCTCATAAATTAGGTCCCCAATGGGAAATAAAACAAAAAAGCAGACCTCAAAATGTTTTTTTTTTTCTTCTTGTGAAGGATATCTGTCTGTACATGGAATGTGGCCACTCAGGATGCCCCACCCCTAGAAGCCTTCAATGACATGTTATGGATCCAGACTCAGAATGGTCCTGATCTCTACATCGTTGGCCTTCAAGAAGTCAGCTCCAAGCCTCATGAGTTCATCCAGAGTGCCTTCTCTGACGACCCCTGGACGGAGGCTATCTCTAATGTGGTGTGCCCCAAGGGATATGTCATGGTAATCCTAGAGTTAAAGGGCAGTGACATGATTGGGAGAAATAAAAAATGCTGCTAGAATGAAACAGGTTGAAAGATATACATGTACCAAAGATGCACCAGCTGGGGTGGATCTCCTAGCTGGAAGGATTTGTCTTGAATTTGTTTATTTAAGGAGAGTCAAGCATGAACATACCAGGATTTTATTTCTCTCAAGCCCCAAGAGAAATTAATCCCATAGACAGCTACACAACAAATTTTGTCTGTCACAAGGCATACTGATGGAAGTTATTTTAACCTGTTGCCAACAAGATTTCTTAAGTCCCGTAGAGGTAACATAGGACACGTCCGGTTCCCATAGCCGAGAGTTAAATGAGTCAACTTGTGACTACAAACTTTTCACAGTAGAATCCTTGCACAGTTTATTGATTCTGGAATAGTTTTACCCATTACCTCCAATCATGTCATTTACCTTTAAAGGAAACCAACTGAAATTAAAACCTGGTGAAAATGTCAAACTTATGTATAAATAAATCAGCAAATTGTGAGTCATTGCAATTTGAGATCACTATGATTTTTGGAGTATCACAATAATGCCTTAGATCTTGTGATCTTGTTATGTTTTTTGTGCACAACTTTCCATACATTCACTTGACATGATATCGATGTACACATGTAGTTTTATCATCCTCACATGTATGCAGGAATATGGCACCCCCAGACACTGTACTTTTTAAATTCAGCCATGGCAAATCAAAAGTACTAGATACCATTTGAATTTTAGTCATCAAACTTGAGGCAAGTTTAAATTGCAAATCAGTACTAAACATGACTGCAATAAGAGGATTGAATAAGATTACCGGTCAAAACGCCACAAAGGTCACACAAACATGGCTAACTATGTAATGAATAAGTGGTGTATCATTTTTGGGTTGGGACAACATTTGTTCAAAACTTTTAAATCACATGCTTTCTTTAGGTTTTGTTTCTCTCATTGGACTTTTTAAAGGCAGGAATCTCATTTGCAA
>JZLH01S0087231.1:2827-22909 GCA_001188425.1 Eucidaris tribuloides | reverse complement strand
CATGTATTGCAGAGGAATATGGCCACCCCAGAACAGTCTGCTAACTTTTTAAATTCTAAAGCCAGTGCAAGGTCAAATAAAAGTATAGATACCATTGAATTTAGTCATCACAACTTTGCGGCGGCCAAGTTTAAATTGGCAAATCTAGTTAGCGTAAAACATGACGTGCGAATAAGATGGATTGATAAGAATTACCGGTCAAAAACGGGCTCACAAGGTCCACACAAAGCAAATCTGATGTGGCTAACGTACTGCTAATGATATTAAGTGCTGTCGTGTCTATCATTTTTGGGTTGCGGGACAATCATTTGTTCAAAACTTTTAAATCCATGCTTTCTTTAGGTTTTGTTTCGTCTCATTGGACTTTTATAAGGCCAGGAATCTCATTTGCAAATCTATCTTGCAGGAAACAGCACATCATCTATCCTGCAGCACACACACACAAAAAAAAATCATGTATGTGAAATCTGAGGATCAGTAATTACTTAGAATTTGAAAAATGTGCAAAAAACAAAGGCTGTTTAGTTTATGTTCTATGCTATGAATTCTTGTCTTTAGGAAACAATTCAAATCACAGATTAACAGTAATTCCACTAAAACGTAGTGTTTAGCTCCTAATTATACTTTGCTAAAGGTTATAAGATGGTATTTTCCTCTTGTTCATTTTAGGCGTGCAAAAGAGACACCCTGACTTTAAAGTGTTTTGTCATGGCAAATATAATATTATAATCCACAGGAAGCACAGATGGCCATATCGTTAGAACATGAATCTATTACAATTTCAGTATCAATGTATCAATTGACAAATATGATTTTTTTTTTCTCTTCTGTGCAACAGATTAACTCAGTCCGTCTTCAGGGACTAGTACTACTCCTCTACGTTAGAATGCTACATCTGCCTTTTATCCACAATGTACAGACAGCACTCACCAGGACAGGGTTAGGAGGAGTCTGGGTGAGTTAACAAGAAATGACCATCGCACCAGAATATATTTTTCCTGACTAGCTGAAAACTAACCACAAAGGATTTTTTTTTACCTGTTGAGGTTTTATTTAAAAGTAATGTTCTTGATATTTGTTTATGTCAGGAAAATGGTAGCAGGGTAATAAAAAGAATAACTGAATTCAGGGGCAGTGCCACGATAAATCCTCAGAGGGGAGATGGGAACCTGTTTCATATCCAAAGGAGAACCTGTCATGGCCAAAACAAAAGGTCATTAGGTCTGATGAGACACTGGGGTGGTGTGCAAAATTCTCCAAAAATCACCATAAACCTCCTGATTTTCATTATTTTGAAGACCATAGGGGGCAGCCCCTCCCCTTCTTTAGCATGTACCCCTGATCAAACTTGATTTTCTTACTAATCTGACCAAATATTTCTGATATGACATAAGAAATTGTGCTTAATTCCAAAGAGAAGAGGGTGCCTTGATATATGTATATTGAATTCCCATGGGATATAGAATTGTCCACAACTCAAAAAAAATCGATATTATATTATTGAGAGTAAACTGATAAAATTTGAAGAGAGAGAAAAACAGTCATCCTGCAGGATTCCTACTGTTGGTACAACAAGACTCAACCAGTAATTGTGTGTCATATTTCTTGTATTTTCAGGGCAATAAAGGGGCAGTAACTCTCCGGTTTGACTGTTACGGCCGCAGCATCTGTCTCTTGAATGTCCACCTATCTCCTCACCAAGACGGCTGGGAGAAGAGAGACAAGGAATACCACACCATCATCTCCACTCAAGAATTCCCACAGTGCAATGCAACAAGAGTCCTAGATCATGAGTGAGTATGCATTGATGCTGAGTGCATTACAGAAGAGACACCGAATAGTAGGGCAGGGTAGTATTGATGTTTTAGCTCTTGGTAGTTGATACATTACAGATGTGGCAATTTTCTCTTCCCAGTCACAAAAAAGACATTTAATTAAAAAAATCAAATATTATGATCATAAGTGGTAGCGTCATAAGAAACTACACTCTCGCATGGATTCTTTAGTTTATAATGTAAAACTTTAGGGGAATGGGAAGACCAAGTTGATGCATTACGGATGGGGCAGTATTCTGCCCAGTTAAAAAAACAAAAAAACATTAAAAAAGGCTTGAAATGGATCATACGTGGTAGCATCATAAGAAATTACACTCTCACATGGATACCTTAGATTATCATGCTAAAACTTTAGGGGAAGGGGAACACCAAGGACTATGTGGAAAGAAATAGTTAGGAGGGAAAGCGAGATGGTTGAGTTAAAAGTGGATGATACCCAAGACGAGAGAGTGGAGGGAGTATCATCATATCTTTAAAGTTAGTGACCCCTTGTGAGAGGGAAGATGCTGACTTCAGTAAATGATGATTTCTAGTATACAACTGAAATGTATGTAGTTCTTCCAGAACAATTCCATCCATAAATCAAGCACCTCATTTCCCCTAATGATAGTGATAATTTTATGAGATGCAGTGAACCATTTGATTGGTCTTCTGGATTTGTGGTGTTTTGGTTGGCTATTGTTCATATTTGCGTCTTATACACACATACGAAGATGTGGAGAGGAACCACAGAACAGACTGGACAAATTTGTAAATATATGTCCAAAACTAACAATTGAACACAAATAGAAATTTAGTAATTTGTATTAAATTAACATATTTTGTCATCGTAAACAAACAAGATTATGAATGAACTCAATGAAATGTTACAAAAATTAAATTAAATCACATTTTTTAATGATGTTTTCAAAAAGATACCAAATTTATCAACTAATTGCAATAGGCAACTACTAATTCCAAGTTTATCTGTCAATTTCAATTCAAGCTATGTACTTTGGTTCGGCGACCTCAACTATCGGATAGAAGACTTGTCCACCGAAGCCATCAAGTTTCTAGCTTCTCCAAACAAACTCCACGTCTTGCAAGAAAAGGATCAACTACTGTACAGCATCAGACACAAGAGGGCGTTTGATGGATTTCAGGAGGGCGCTCTAACTTTCATGCCAACATATAAATTTAACCTCAGGTCTCAGGAGTATGACACAAGGTAAAGGAAGAAACATTCAATCTCAGTATTTAATTTGAAACCTTAACAAAAGCTTCTATGAAGAAGAATGGATCAACAAATTTTTGAATCGATCAAAATTTGCAATCAGTTCAAAAAATTTGTTGTTGTTTTTTCACAGATTTTTGGCCGTTTAATAGACAGTTTAATTGCTGTAAATATATAGTTGACATTTACAAACATTATTTTCACAGTTATTGGTGGTGGGGGAGAGAAACAGTAACATTGGTGGAGGTACTTACGCTCTATGAGCACAACGCTAGTTAAGTTTTAGAAACATGAAAATGTGTGGACAGTTTTAGAGAGACCATTTTCCACGAGGAAGTCTTGTATGGACATTTTTCAAGGAAGTGTCCATCCATGATTGATGATTTAGATTTTAGAATTTAGTTTGATGGTCTATGTTTTCTAGAGATCCAAAGATTTGCAGAGTTGGAAATTTCAAGAAGGTTGAATAAAACAAATAAAAGTCTTGAAAAGTTGACAACCAATTTTATCTCAGCAATGTATGATTGCTCTTTTCGTGTGTATTTTTCAGTTTGAAAAAACTTAAATGAAATTAAAATACTCTGCAAATAAGTTTTTTGTAAAGCATACTACCTCATAATTCTGCTCAATACCCTTGTACGCAGACATCCAGATATTGTTACATCTTGTTACATCCTTTTTAAAGAACCACATCTGAGTGCAAATCATGTCACTAACATGTGCAACAATTAAAGCCTGTATAATTATAAGTATAATTCTCCCTATCACACATTCAGTCATACACAGGCTGACATCGGGTGTGCTCTCGTGTCAGTTAGTTAGTTTGTTTGTACATCCATTTGTTAGTAAGGTAGTTTAGTTAAGTAGGTAGGTAGGTAGGTAGGTAGGTAGGTAGGTATAAAATTATAATGTAAGTTGTGTGTCAATAAAGATATGTCAGACATTGATACTGATTGCTGATATTAGTTTATGTGTCTGGGACATTGAAATTGATTGCTGAAGTTGGTGTACTGTCTGTATATCAGGTATGTGGTAGGTCATATTCTTGCATTGTTCTCTGACTATCCTCCTGCTTGCTAATACATCCTGTTTTGAACATTCGGTTCTTTGTAGTCCCAAGCAGAGGGCGCCGGCCTGGACGGATCGCATCCTGTGGAAGACCAACAAACGAGCCAGTATAGACCAGACCTATCTTAGCATCAAACAAGTCTACTACCATTGTCATCCAGACATCATGTGGAGTGACCACAGACCAGTTAGTGCTGAATTTCTTGCCAAAGTAAGTTAATACAAAAAAAGGTGTTAAAGATTGTGTCAGGGATTTGCAAGTCCATTACTTCCCTTCATTATCAATACCAAACGGTAGTTTAGTACTTACAAATGGTGTGTTGAAAGTTTGAGATCCATACGTCATGAATTTGTTGTTTTATGAGAAAAACTAATAACGACATGTTACCAGAATGTTGTTCTTTCCATGAGTTTAACTTTTGCTCAAATTGTGAATCGCGGTTATGTGTACCGTCGCAAGACCAGCGGAGCGCACTGATTGGTTAAACAGCTAAACTCCGCGGGACCTTTGGCTAACGGCTGATCGGACAATTTTGGAACGGCGCGTGCACGTCGACGTCACTGTAAATTTTGAAGTTTAATTGTCCAGATTTTCACCAAAGGTTCTATGACAGGTGTTTATTTATACTTATCTTCACATTGTGAATGATTTGAGCTGATTTCATTCATTTTACGGTTTTCTGACGTGCAAATCCCTTACTCTGTCTTTAAGTCTTAACACATCACTGGTGCATTTTGCACTAAAAATATTACCCTTTAAGTGATTGCTGTGAGAATGGAAAATATGGCACATAGCCAGAAATGTAACCCTTTGGGGATGGTAGGCAGCATGTGACACCTAGCTATACATTATTGGAAAGGGAAGACAACGCTCGGTATTTATTTAGAGTAATGAATCAGGAGACAATAACAAGAGGGCATGTGTTGCTATTGAAAATGATGGTAGAAACTGCATTCACGTAATCAACAAAATAGAGTTTCATCTCTGAGTGAGCATAACAATTGAAATATCCGTCTCTAAGGGGTTAACTTGTTATTACCGTTTTATGAAGTAGCGGGATGGCATGTTCAAAAATCACCCATAAATTGGTAGTTTTACATTGAACTATTTCACACAAATTTTACATTTTATTACAGAAGTTTTGTGAAATGGGAGAAAGTATCTACGTTTGTTTTATGTTTGTGGATATTTATTGACTCAAAATAAATAACTCCACAAAACTCAATGCAACTTCACAAATCTTCACAGCATTAGATTAAAATTGCATTGCGTGAAATGGTATCCAACACTTTCCTGCTTCATCCACATGCAAATGTCATAAATTTGAATTTGACATCTCACTCCCAAACTGGCTCCATGTGGCAATACTGAAAACAAATGCTTGACATGCTAGGAGGTAATAAACCCTCATTGAACTAGGGAAAACAGGGCAACATCATGAAATCTGAGTACATCACTGGAGGGGAAAATGTCCAAGTTTAGTGCATACTTGCAGGGCCATTTCATTTTTCAGTACAGTTAAAGTAATAGGCTAACATTTTTAACATTTTTAATGCACTAAATCATTTTGAAATACCATTTTTTCAGGGCTTCATTTTTAGACCTTATCAAAGACACTTAGAGCATGGAGGATTATGTAGCTCACATTTTGTTTAAAACTGTGGTCATTGTTAGCCTGTGGCTTTAACTGACAGTCTGGTATCTCTCTGCACAGGTTACCATAGATGATGTGCAGCCGTTAGTGTCCTTTGTTCCTATTGAAGCGTGGCATAAAGGAGAGGATGCAGACTGTGTGTACAGTGTAATGCCTGACACGAGAACGAGTAGCTGGGACTGGATTGGTTTGTATAAGGTACTATCTCTGATTTATTTATGATGATATATATGTGTGTCATTTTTTACCTCTCTCACTCTTTGTTTTGTTTTGTTTTTGTTGTTGTTATTTTTTTGTGGGGGGGTGGGGTGGGGGGAAAGTGAAGGGAATATTGTATCATTTCTTATACAATGAATAAAACACAGGTAAATTGGGATCCATACTGCCCCCTCCCCATGACAAAAGGGCATAACTGACTTTTTTTTTCAAAATTGAGTTATATGGTGTAGGGGACTCAGTACATCATGTTTAATATGCAGAACAAAAAATATTAATTAGAAGTGTCCCTTTGTCTCATAATCGGCTTGTTAAAATGACACTGAATAGGGTTTTACGTGTTGAACAAAATACATTTTGCTCAATATATCCAAAACATTAAAATGTCAGTTATGCCCTTTTGTCATGGGCGGCAGCATACTTTAGGACAATCAATTTTATTCAAAATGATACAATTTTCAATAAGTATTTGAAACATCAAATCGGCAACCATGGCTTCCCCTCAAGATCATCCATCTTCCTTGGAACTGACAAAATCCTTTTTTTAAAGTCCTATGCTTGTTATGTATACTGAAACCTGTCTATAGCAGCCACCCAAGGGAAACGATAAATGTACCTTTTACAGACAGGTGGCTGGTATACACATGTTTTAAAACACATAATGGTCTCCACTGGAATCATTTCAGTAGCCATTATTAGACAGGTTGGCTGCTATACTGAGGTGGCCGGTAAGGCAGATTTTACTGTTAGTTTTTCATATTTTCTTGAAAACCTCAACCCCCCTTATAGGATGGGAGTAGGGTTGTGGTTATTCCAAACGATAATCAAATTCATCATATTTCTATATATTTTTTTGTCATTAAATCAGTTGGACTTGTGGTCTTTTTTTCCCCAGATTGGGTTCCAGACAGCCCAGAAACATTTCATCACGTACGTGTGGGCCGTACCCAACGGTGAGGCCAACACCGGGATATGTAGGATCAAGTTTGGTGCTGGCTACCTCCCTGAGGACACGTACTCCAAATATGTCCTATGCTACGTCAGCAGGGCCATGAACTGTGTTCTCGGGGTCAGCAATGTGTTTAAGGTAGGTGTCTGGAGGGAGGGGAGGGAAGGGCGACGGAAGGGAGGGAGATGCATTTGTCAATAATTTGGCAATGAAGTATTTTCAATTTGTTTAGTTGGAATGTATTTTTATGTTTGGGCATCAGACAGATTTGAAGGTATTTTTTCTGTACACCACAAGAGCAATGACATGAAAGAGTCTGATGGTGAGAGTATTTACTCATTTCCTGGAAACCAGTGTGCACTATTCAACATATTTCCAGATTTAGAGTGCACCAATACCCTGGATAATTTGTTTGCTAAATATATAGAATAGAATTGTGGAAGGCCTTCTGCAAAATATTAGCACTTGTGATCACTCCGATTTTTGTTTATTGGGGTTTAAATGTAAATTTAAAGAGTAAGTAAAAACAAAAACAACTTGAAATAGACTAGTCAATCAACTGATTCTATCAATCAGTTGATCGCATTATTGATAATTTTTCTGCATACGTCTTGATCATTAGCACACACACACACACACAGTGTATCGATCAATATCGATACTGAACTTCGATAGTTAAGCAAAAATGTACACATATAGCGAGAACGCACATGTATAGAAATTGGTGCTTACAGAGCAGAACTTAAACGCACGGAGCACAAGTGCCGGAATATTGTACACATTATGATCTGATGTATCAAAATATGGATTACTTCACGGGCTAAGACAAGTAAATTGCAGTTATTTGTAGTGTATTCTAGTTGTACACAAATTTTATTTTTAGGGTGGTGGTATACCTTAAAATGTTCATAACTTTCCCCAATAAGAAACAAGTTTGCTGGCTGCTAATGCATACTTTTTTCATGCGTACTCATTGTATGATGGTAAGACCTTTTTAAACATCATCTCACATCATATGGCAAATGTATTGAAGTTTAGATGTACAAATTTTTTTACTAGTAAGTACTGTTATTTTGTCTTTTTAGATTCTACCATCGGATGCACAAGAAAGGCAGCTACATCTCCAAAGCCAAATCTTGGCAAATAGTCAATCAGACCCTTCATCATTGGCAGGGATATGAGGAGGCACACTGGGGAAATCCTTCTCTGAGTTGGGGAACCCCCCTTCACTGAGTCGGGGAATCCCCTTTTACTGAGTTGGGGAATTCCCTTTTCTCTGTTGAGACAATCATTCAGCACTGGAGGAGAAATATTCCCCTTCTATCCAAAGTACTGTACACTTTTTTTTACATCTTGATGGAAATTTCATATTTATTGTTTTTATCGTGATGACTGCTGCATATCATGGATGTCATTAAATGTGGCATTCTTTTTAATGAAATTTTGGGTCTTTTTATGAATGTGTGAATATTTCTGGTATGTTTTAAGAGTGAGAATTATCAGCAACCATAGAACAGCATGAAATTCTGTCTGTGTGATTGAGTGAACAGTGAGGTCAAGATATATTTTAGCCCTGGTGATAAGTTTGGGATTTTTGTCAAACAAGAAATCAATGAAAGAATTAGTGTATTAATAAATCCATAAATTTCCAAAAATGTAGTCAATAAACAATATTTGTAAGTTAGATATTTTCATAAACACTCAAATAACAATCTCATGTCTGAGAAGAAGAGAAATTGGTCACTGAATTTGTCAAAAGATATTCGTCCAAGTAAGATAAACATGTTAAATGAAACAATCATATAGATTACATGAAAACTGTTAAAATTAAAACACTCTGCACTCATAGTTACTGAGTAAATATAAAGTGAATATGACAAAAAAAGTACAAGTTATACTATGGGAGTCTAACATGGGTGTATAATGCAATTACCTATGCTCTGATTTAAAGCATGCTGAAAGATTACAGTCCTTGTTGTCAACTGCATATTGAATAATTCTGGCAGTATTTTGCTATATTTCCCTCCTGTAATTTGAACAGAAATACAAAGTTGTAACCCTAGTTGGTGACTTACATTGCATGGATAGTACAGTGTAACATCCTATCATAATGCTCCCATATTATTACTACCATATATCACTCATGTTTCTTCTTGTAATGTTTACTGTTTATAAGTTGTCCTTTTGTAAACATAAGAGGGAGCTCTTCACATTGGCTGTGATATATTTGTTGCAATAAGATGGTCAGCAGACATTCTTTGCCCCTCCCCATCATTTGACCTGTTCATGCTTGATTTCCCTCCCATGGTTGTGTCAATACACTGAACTTTGTGAGCAGTAAATAATAAACAACCCAATCAACTAAAACCTGCCATAATATGATTGATAGGTTAAGCTCTAAAACTTGTCCCAGAGTTATATGTTTGGCTAACCTTAACATGACTTTGCAATTTGAAGTAGACAATATTTTGGTGTAACGACATATTCCAGGTATAGAATTAAAACAAAGACAATAAGGTGAAGAATTATTTGCCACCACAAAGTAGGCATTATAAAGCAAGATAGAATTAGACCTCTGCATGACTCTATACAAGGGATTAACATAAAATCTCTTGTATCATTGAGAACAAAAATAACAGACCAAGGCTTATGAATTACACCAACTGAGGCATTTTGCAAATATCTAAGTGGATGATTTAGATGTAAACTTTGCTATAAAATATCAAAGGAAGAGCATTTTGTATACAAGCTAAAAACATGACATCATTTTGTCAGTCTGGTATCAAAAGGTACCAGTACATTTTTAATTCTCATGTCCTGTTTCGAAGAGTGTCCAGTGACTCTTTCTTCACTAATAGCCAGGTTACAAAAACACCCTTGGGAGTGGAAATAGTTTTTGTTTTGTAAATGCTTGATTATGTTGGTATGGACGTGTGTTGAGGAGGGATGTTGATCATGTTTTGAGAAGGGCATTTGAGTTTCAGGTAGATAATCTGAAGGGAAGGGGGCAACCAAAAAAGACATGAAAGAGGCAAGTGGGGGAGGAGAGTAGAAGAGTTGGATTGAAGGAGGAGGATGCACCGAATAGGACAAAGTGTAGGGAGGGGCTATAAGAGCAATTTCTGTGAGTGCGAGGTAAATCCAGCCACCCTCGTAATCAAAGACAAAACCAGATTTAGAATTTGGATTAACTACTAATACTTGATATCGGTCCAGAGATCATGGAGGGTGAAGTTGTGAGAGATCGTGTTTGTACTGATCCAAACCTATAAATAACCCACACCTTTGCCTTTCAACTTTCAAATCTTTCCAAGGTATAGATGTCTGCTGCCTCATATCAGTGCAACTAATGCAGATGAGTTTGCATGTCCATGCACCATGCAATCTCTTGCAGGTCGATGCACACATTATAAAGAAGGGAAACAATCACTAAAGTCCCTTTTTTTCTCTGATCGTAACAGGATTGATGCCCATTTTTCGGTGTCAGCAAAATCTTATTCCCACTCAATTAAAGGTACGGATCAGTGAACGGATCTTTCATTGGCACATGCCCTCAGGTGTGCCATTATTTCAAAAAAGGAATGTAAAGGATAAGTGAATCAAATTGACCTGTTACGCAGAGGAAGCTATAGAATTTGCACAAAATCATCCTCGTATACATGTAGATACATAATATGTCAGGTTTTTCGATATGTGCAATGAATTGAAACATTTGTACTGAATTTCATTTTCAGGGTATCACTCTAAAGTTCTACCCCCCCCCCCGAGCTTTCACACTAGTCCCTCCACACCCCCCTTTCGTTGATGCTTATCCCTCGCTTCCTACACTGTTGTTGATTGTAAGTCAATCATGCATATGGATCAACGTATTGAAAATGGATATATTACAGTTGTTCGTTGGAGCATGTATGCAATCTGTGTGGGTGTCTTTTTTATTGGAGCATCATGAGGTTATTTTGTTATCGCTAAAACCGTCAAGGCCAATACCAATCCATAAAAGAGAAAGTGGAGCAGATATTTGATATTAAGCCAATTTTGGAGGCAAAATAAAAAGTACAATGTAGTGTTAGTAAAGGTCGGTGAACTATGTATAATGATAAGTAGCTAATGGTTTGCTTGACTTCAATGGTCTACAGTGCTATTCAAAAGTTCAGTGTCCAAAATGGGGAATCTTCATCAAAAGGGTCACAAATACCTGGCCGTGAGTAGAACGACAACAACATGATTGATTGTCCTGGATGTCAGCCATTTTGCTTTGAAGATTAGTACTGTGTCTAAAACATTAACTGACTGCTAACCAACAATCAAATCCAAAACCATATTAAAGTTTCAAGTTTCAACTAACTGTTTTATTAGTTTTGCGTATATATGCATGTATGGCAATAATTCCCTCAGATCTAATTCATGTCTCTGGCATACTATAGTACTCACCATAATTCATATGGTAGGTTACGAACAGACCAAATAATTGCAGAAAACTTTTTCATAGAAATTCTGTAAAGTCACATTACAAATTCAAGAATCTATAAATACAGTTTGTCCCAGAAAAAAATGTCCCTCTCATAGACCACAGTATGATTGCCAAAATCAAGTTTTTTACTCAATTAGGTTTACATATTTAGAAAGACCACTTGGTTTTGTAATTTCTGTGAAAATTTTAAAGGTCTCACGTCACTGATTTTGAATATACAGGCTCTTATGTAACAGTAGTGCTTTTCAGCCCATTCCAAGTTTGATAAAAAGAAAGACACATCACATGCATATTGTACCTCATTCCATACTTCACTTAAATTATCTCAATGGCTGTTCATTCACTTTTGTGAATGAAAACTAATCAAAGTTCTGCTTTCACAGAGTGTGTTCCACTTATGGTTTGTCTTTCCTCGTCCAGCTTATAAACTTTTATTGTTCTCCTGCACGTTCTTCCACCTGATTTACATTCAGGTTGATACATTGATGTAGCAGTGCAAAATTGGAATGGGTTGAAAAGCACCGCTCTTACATAAAAGATTGTGTATTCAAAACCACTGAAGCGAGACTCATAAAATTTTCACAAAAGTTAGAATATAAAATCGGTTTTCTAAATCTGAACACTAAATATAGAGTGATACTTGATTTTGGATTTAATTTAGCAGTCCATCAGAGAGACTTTTTTTGGGGGACATACTGTATATCTTGGGGTCACTCGGTGCAAAATTAATTGCACCAGCTTTCCACTGCTGCAGAATTGTATTGATTTTTCATTTTTTTAAATCATTTGCATATTTTAGTGCAAATGTATAGAAATTTGAAGTTAAATTGTGCCAAAGTTTTACCAAAATGGTGATCTTCTCATACACACAGCACACAGGTGAATGTGCTTCTAAGCAAACACACAACACAAAAACAAAATCATTTTTTTTTTAATCTGTGTACAATTCATCCAGCAATAGTAAATCTATGGGCACATATATGTAACTGGAATAAAATGTGTAACAATCTCGTGCCAAAGATCAGATTATAACCAATAAAATTTGATCGAAATATTTTATTAATATGATATCCCTCAAGCCTAGTCTATGCTGACTGGCCATTACATAATAATCATCCACATCCATAACATGAAATTTCTAGCATGATATAATGTATTTGCCTATAATGTTGTTATTTTTGTGGTACCTTGTATGTGTAAGCTATATGTTTCCATCACATGTATCCAGAGGCGTTGATAGGGGGTGGGTGGGGAGGGGGGGGCGGCAATTGCCCCAGCAAAAAATATTTAGGGGGGGGGAATATCGATTTGCCCTCCCCCGCCCCCTCAATAATTCTTGACACATGAAATTCATAATATGCAATGAATTACTTTGTTCTAAAAAGCATTGGAAAGCACGAGAAAACCATTAAACATGGCATAAAAATACTATTGAACATACAAAATTGTCAATTTTTTGGTGCGCTACATCTTTTCACATTTGCCCCCCCCCCCCCAAAGCTGAAACATGGATCAATGCCTCTACATGTATCCAATCAAACACTATACCTTCAGCTTTAAGAACTTGCCTCAGGATTATTGAAGTGACTCGTGCAGTTGTCTAAATAACTTTCTCAAGGCAAAAAATATATATACGTTGCTAAATGTTACACATTCTACAACAAAAACATTGAGATATCAGTAAAGGTATTGAGTGAGAGCCCTGTAAAGTTGAAATGGTAGTGTTAAATGCAGTGTACATCATTTAGAATTGACCTGCATAGTTAAATAATATAACCTTATTTATTCACTGGTAATTAAATTCAGTCATATCAAGATATATATATATTTATCCCTATATTCATATGTAAGTTACATAAATCACCTTCACATTGGTTATTGCAATCTATAATGATATGGAATATAATGATATCTGCTTTTACTTGGCTTTTATTAATGTGTACATATTGGAATTGGTGTTAAGGTATGTATATTTGAGAGTCATTGGATGAAGCTCTGTATTTATATCAAACAGGTTTTGTTTTATCTTTATGGGCATATTTAATACAACATAATCTATGATAAAACATTCTAAATGTTTGACCAGATTTTTGTGTATGAGTGAGATCTGGTTGTTTGTAACCATGGTAACTTGTGTTTCTGTCACATTTAACAGTGTATATGAGTATGCCATTCATACAGTTAACCTGTTCTGCCCCCCCATGACAAAAGGGCATAACTGACATTTTGGTGTTGGAGATATTGAGCAAAATGTATTTTGTTCAAAACGTAAAGCCTTATTCAGTGTCCTTTTAACAAGCGGATTATGAAAAACAAAGGACACTTCTAATTAATATTTTTTTGTTTTGTTCTGCATGTTTACATGATGTAACTGAAGTCCCCTACACTATATAACTCAATTTTGGTAAAAAAGTCAGTTATGCCCTTTTGTTCATGGGTGGGGGCTGGCAGTGTTGTGCCTTTCGCCGTCCCAGAGATGTTAGCATTAATTCTATGGAGAAGTATAGCAATCTTCTATGCAACGGTTGTTACATACAGGACTTGGGTATGTCATTCTGTTATGGCTTATCAAGTATTGTTATATTTTCATAATCTTCCAGCCATTGTTGTAATTTTTGTAAAGTCATCAACGTGTAAAGTACTTTCACTTTTTATTATTTTTCTTAATATGGCTAGTTTCATCTTCAGGAGATATAACTTATGTACTAAGATAGTGCTGTACAACTTGATATTGGTGCTCATGCTTGTATTGTTAGCATTGAAATGCCTTTTGACCTTTATTTGACCTCATGTATTCGTCAGTTTGACTCATTTGATTTTCTTCTCTAAACATATGTAGCTTTAATATGTTACTTTGACTTTTGTTACGGGGTATATTATCTCACGTACATTTAAATTTCAGTGTTTAACCACCGTTGGCGTGCTCGATATATTTGTTTTGTTTTCTATACTTTATGTGTTACCATGATTTGCATGTCGATCACAAATAGTCAGCAGCACAGTCATTGTTCATATCTCCAAAACCGATAGCGTGGAGAGCCACAGTTCTGGCTATTCTGATCTAAGCCAGTCTAAGGAGCTGTGCTCATCAGCTTTATCATACTTTAAGCAAGGGCTTTATGTTTATTTTGTTATTGGTAAGCACGGTGTTATGGAATTTAAAGACTTGGAATGTGTCATATAACATTTAATGTAACTGTGCATGATGATTTTTTATGAATATCTTCAACCATTTGTGGTAGAAAATTCGACAGGCGAGGCATGCAAGGTATCGCTATAGGATTCAGGATAAGTTCTTTGTAGCACCTTGCTACTTTTTCTTGCCATGGTGAGTTATGTGTTGAACTTGTATTCCCCCATTTTCTAAAAGGGTTAAATCCATGCTTTGGTAAAATCCAATCGTATGGTTATATATTACTGACATGTTGATCACATCAAGCTCTAAACAGGCTGCAAAGGATAATCAGTGTACGCAACCTGCAGGATAATCTCTACATGGAATTTGCCAATGAGGTTTAGTGTAGCATGACATCTCTGCTTAGCAAGACATTTTTATCTTGGTTGTATTTAACATTTAGTATCTGGATTTTTCTGTTGTAATTTATGCCATTGTTTTGTTTTCGGCAAGATGATAATACAATATTTTGTTAGATGTTTATCCACGTATGTATATAAAGCCCAAGTTTAGTTTTTGGGGATTTTTGTTTTGAAAGCTTATTTGTCCAAAGTTCATAACCCTGCATATAATAGTATTCTGAATGTTTTTAGTTTTTTTAATTAATTAATTGAAAAATCTCGGCGGGGCGCCCTAAAATTTTACATTATTATCATCCAAAGGACGTTTAAAAAGGCTTTAAGCGTTACATGTGTCTATACCTCATCTATGAAAGAGCAGACTGAGCTCTTTTCAGTTGAGATTAATCTCATATAAACTTTTTTGTCTTGGGTTTTATTTATTATATTCATATGAAAAATCCCCCCCCCGACATTTTTCACTTATTTTACATGTATAGCATCCAAAGGGCTTAAAGCGTTATATTGAGTTATACCTCATCTGAAAAGCATGACGTCTGCTCTTTTTCGAGATGAGGTATAACAGCGATGTAAGTTTAAGCTTTTTAACCCTTAGATGATCATAAACTGTAAATTTTAGCGGTCCCTGAGTTTTTCATTAATTAATTTAAAAAACACTTTAAGACATTCAGCAATCTATTTATTGCAGGTTATGACTTTGGGGCATAAAGCTTTCAAAACCAAAAAAATCCCCAAACTAAACTTGGGCTTTAAGTTGAAATTACAGAAATACTCTATGTTATTACAAATGTAATCTAAGCAGGGATCATCATTCAGAAAGGAAATATGGGAGCAATGGATAACTTGAGGAATGTTTGACAACAGATTTTGCTCTATTTTCTCTACTTACGATAATCCAACCTACTCCTTAGACCTAACTCCCCCCCCCACCTATTGCAATAATCCAACCATTTAAAGTGTTTGATCATGTTTACAAGCTAGAAACATGACCATATTTTTGTTGCTTTATAATTCTAAAGTATTTTGTTTGAACAGAGCCCATCCTAACAGCACATTTAAAATGCCTGAAATCTGGAAGCAGAAGCGAGCTCTGCCTCAATATACTCTCTCCATCGTCCTCACCGCTTTTACATCTTACCCTGTGATACGAGATTCCGCAATCCCCATTAGATCTTTGTACCAATGGGGCCATCGTTCCGTAAGCAACGCAAGGTAACTGCACTAGGGGCCCTGTATGTACAGGCATGGATATTGGAGCATAAATGTAAATCCAAATAATACCAGTGGAGCTAGCAGCATTTACTTGAAAAAAAACTGTTCTACATTTACGAGTCTGATTTGTGTTTTTTAGAATTATTTATATCAGGCCATACTGTCTGATCTGCGGATGCTATTGGATCATTATCAACCCAGTTAGAGTCATTATAGAGTGGGGGTATAGTCAAACAATTAATGATACATATAGCGGAGACTATTCACTACATCATGAACCTGGTTTCACCTGTATTTTTGGGGTTGATTTTATTATCCTCAGTTGGTGATAAAATGTCTGCAAAACATGTACATGTGTGTTGTACACCAAGGCCTCTTTTGATACCCTTTGTTTGTTTGTTTTGGAGCATGTCATGGCTACTTAACTCTGTGCTACTGTACGTGATCCCCCCCCCCCGAATTCTGCCATACAATTTTAACAAAGAAAGAATAATAAGATGTTTTTGCACCCTAAACTGCAATTTTACATGAAAAAAATGCATGATTGTGAAAGGAGAAATACACAGCTGGAATCCACACTAATGCACTCTCAACCAAGCTGTATGACAACACCTGTCTACCTATGCCTCTGTTTTATGTAGAGTTTCCAAATATCATTTCAATAATTCAAGTTCAAACAGAAAGTGTTGTTGAATGCAAAATTGCAAATACATTTTTGACAGAATGTTTATCCATAATGATATGATGTAATTTGACATTGATGGTTTGTTGTTGAAGGCAATTCATAAGTCCAGTGAGAATTCCAGTAGATGTATCCACCCCCTCGGAAAGTAAGTGAATTTCAAGTTATATCTTATAACGGTTTGTAACATAGACATGAAATTGAATGTAGTCCTGTAATTATAGTGCACCTACATATACCCTTTGATACACAAATTACAAGTTTCTGTCATCTATGCAAGTAAAGAAACTGTTTTAAAAGGATAGATGTTAATCATTTACTATTACATTTAATTTTGTTCCCATTATGAAACTGCTTAGCACCATACCCTCAAGGGAAATTAAATCTACTACAATCTAGATAATCAAGATACTATATGTATATAGTTAGATGTTGAAAAATACAAATTTTAGCAAAGGGTTGACTTGTAGACAATAATGGGATTTGTATACTCTTTTTAAACTAATAGAGGACTTGCCTATAGATTTGTAAAAAATAAATATATAAATGAAACTATTTAAGTAAATATACATATCAATTGTATAATATTTGTGCCCTGTAAATGTGTTAAAATTTATATTAGTAGATGTATTTATTATTAGAATGTTTTATTCCAGTTCTTTTCATTTGATTTAATGTAAATTTCCTTAATTAGGTCGTAAAGAAAATACCGGTTAATAAGTTAACTGGGATTGGTTTGTGTATTCTTTTACCAAAAGATAAATATTTCAGAAGTGATAGTGCTGAACATTGTTTCTGACTATAACCAAATTTCAGGTTGATTTAAATGACACAATTGCTTTTCATTAAAAGGTCACAAGTTTACTTCATTGATCTTTTTTATTTGAAAGCTTTATGCCCATAGGTCATATCACACCAGATACAGATCTGAATGTCTTTAGTTTTTTTTTTTAATTAATGTAATGAAAATCAAGCGGCGGGGGGGGGGGGGCTTGACCCCGAGATTTAATCGACTATATTTTACATTATAGGCACCTTCCAAAGGTCGTGATAAGGTTTAAGGATTATTTGAATTTACCTCATCAGAAAGATCAGAGTCTGAAATTAACCTCATCAGAAAGATACGAGTCTGATCTATTGTTGATGAAGAATAATTCAGATAACTTAACACCTTATTAAACCTTTGGATGCTTTATAAAGTAAAAATACGGTAGTAAAATCTCGCGCGGTATCCCCCCCACCCCCCCCCCGAAAAATTGTAAATAAAAAAATAACAATCTTATACATAATTAAGATTAGGCAAATACCGGATAATATAAATGATAATTTATTTCAACCAAAGCACTGATCGCTGATAAAAATTAATATCCGAATATCCTGACCAGCACTTATATTTCATGGCGAGTGTATAATAAAAGGATAAATATCACGAAAATTTGAATGAAGGAAATAATGAAAACTTATCAATCATCATTGCAAGAATTAGCTCATTTTCATAGTTAATTGATATTCCTCTTTGAAATTTTTCGCTATTTTATCTATCTCATATAATTTCAATATCATATACCAATATCTAAAAGACATTGTCTTGTAAATACAAACTCTATACTTTGTGTGCAATGTGCCTTATCTGTAGTAGCTCCTCCACAGAATATAGATTTAGCATTGCTATTTGTAAAGCTCCTCACATATTAAAAAAAATTAAAAAAGCTCATTCCAGCTCCTCTCATAACAAAAACTCTTGCAGCACTCTCTTGCTGTTCTTATTGGTAGAAGCCCCCACAAAAGGCTATTAACAAAATGTTAGGACATTTACCCTCATAATTCACCAACCATCACTGGATGCGCAATCAATATAGAGGAAATTTTTGAATAAACCACTATCTAGTTGAAGATAATGAAATGAATATGTGCAATACACACATATGTACGTCTCGCGCCAGGTAAGAAAATGATGAAATTACACTCGGAACAGTATGCAGTTGCTAGAAAATTTGTATTCAATGATTGACCAAGCAAATCACTATTAGCTCTAGTATATACCACCAACTTACTCCCACCTTGTAACTTATTATACCACTTACCCAATTTACCCTATAGTGACTTTTGCTCAAAATATTACTTCTCTCTTAAACGAACGTGTCTAATTAAGAAATTCTACATTGAAATACAGGTATGAAGTTATGCGTAGACGTGGAAATAAAACATCTGAGTAAACTAATATCCAATTTAAAACAATAGTACATTACTAATAGGTCTAATTTAACATAGTATATTTCAGTCTAAAAGTGTTATCAAACAGATTTATTACAAACACGTTTTGATATTAGATTTTCCACGACTTAAATCACGTCTTCAATCTTATATTTTATTTTCTATTACAAATGTGTACCGCAAAGTCCTCTATTGAGTTTAAAAAGAGTATCAAAATCCACTTATTGCTACAACAGTCAACGCCCCTTTGCTAAAATTTGTAGTTTTCACACTCTAACTATATACCATATAGTACTCCTTGAATCTATCTAGATTGCTAGCTAGATTTAATCTTCCCTTAGGACGCGGTATGGCAAAGCAGTTTGCATTATGGGGAACAAATTAAATCGTAATTAGTACACATGATTAAATCTACTCCTTTTTACAAAACCCCAGTTTCTTTAACCTTGCTAAGATCGACCTAGAAACTTGTAAAAATGTTGTGATCCCACAAGCGCGCCCTAAATATTTCAATGATAAAGTGTCGGTCGCTATCCCTTCAAAAACTCTCAATGAATAAAAGTCATATCTGTATTGAATAGAGAAATAACAATTACCCAATTTAAAACCAATGTCTAAATGGTACAAAAAATCAAATAACCGGTACCATTTCCCGCCAAAAGACCCTTAAAAATTTAAAAAAAGGGGGTCGGGGTTTTTCGGACTTTCAGCCGGCCCACACCCCTGTCCCGGAACCAAACTGGAGTATAGACCCCCCCCCCGGGCGAGGTTATAGACTAATAACCTCTTGAAAATTCCACTGGTTTACCTTTGTCGGCGAATGGGGAGACCCGACGCAGAGAACGTTTATGAAAGTGTATGAATCAAATCAAGTAAGACATGTTTCTAAGTACTAAAGCAATATATGATTTACTAAAAGTAAAAGGATTGTTTTAGGATTTGCTCGAGGCGTAGGAATTTGCTTGTTATCGAATTGGTCCCTTATCGCAACCAACAAACCATCAAGGGTATGGGCGGTCAAGATTACATCATT
>JZLH01S0087220.1:5060-20635 GCA_001188425.1 Eucidaris tribuloides | reverse complement strand
TTGAATTATAGCACTTGTACAAGTGCTAATTTGGTAGCACCAGAAGTGCACAAATGTTTACATTTATAGTGTTTAAAGGAGCACTTGGACTGGTGTTGAATTATAGCACTAGTACAAGTGCTAATTTAGTAGCACCAGAAGTGTAAAAATGTTTACACTTATAGTGTTTAAAGGAGCACTTGGACTGGTGTTGAATTATAGCACTTGTACAAATGCTAATTTAGTAGCACCAGAAGTGTAAAATGTTTACACTTACAGTGTTTAAAGTGTTTAAACTTGGACTGGTGTTGAATTATAGCACTAGTACAAGTGCTAATGTAGTAGCACCAGAAATGTACAAATGTTTACACTGTTAGTGTTTAAAGTAGCACTTGGACTGGTGTTGAATTATAGCACTTGTACAAATGCTAATTCAGCACAATTTGTGCAGTCCCTATGCAGGCTCTCACAGGTGCTACCTCCATATCATAAGGTACTAAAATATAGCATTTGATTTTTTTAGAGTGCACCTGAAAGTTCAGTTTCCAAGTTATATTTTGTGTCATTTGAGCAAAACGACGTCATTTGTTATTCGGCGATATCGCAGAGTAACACAAAGTGGTGTACATATCTGCACGCAAATTTAGTCTATTGTTATCTGGTTATTGCATCAATAAATCTTATTTTGTTGTGGAATAATCTCGAAAATGTAAACCGACTGACTGACTTCCTGAATTACCTTTTTTTCATTTTCTGTCCTATTTGTGTGTTCTTTTTGCTTATTAATGTTTGACCCGTCCTCGATACGACATGCATATCATTTTCTATAACACAAAAGCCATGATCCATGTTCATGGGTGAATGCAATTTTTTTTTAAACGACAGACAGACGATACGAATTATACATTACAAAACACGCTGATCCATACACAGGACATACATGCCAGCTAATTCGTTAGATCAATAGCAGAATCAGAAATGCATGATATGTATGGTATATTGCGACATATCTTTACGGTATTTCAGAAGAAGATCAAAAACCTTTGTGTTTATTTGCATTGTGTTCATGGCCCTGGGAAGCGGGGGTGCTGTGCAGCACCCCCAGAATTTTTTCCGGGGGTGCACAGCACCCCCTGCAAAAAGACGTGTATGTCTATTTTTGTTCAAATTTGCCCGCTGAGCGACTTTTCGGCTCTTGATTTGGCCGTGAAAATTATCCGCCGACTCCTCCCCCCCCCCCCCGGCTGAGCGTCTTTTCGGCTCTTGATTTGGCCGCAAATTTGGCCGTGAAAAAAAAATTTTGGCCGCGAAAATATATATCCCGGCACCTCCGGTGAAAAAAAAAAAATCGTTCCCAGGGTCCTGATTGTGTTGGTATGAAATTTGGAATTTTGCATTTCCTTTTCTTAATTAGAAATGAATCATTTGATGTGAATAGTTGTTTGATAAATTCTTTGACATCTCCCAAAATTCCTCCCTCTCGAAAAAAAACCCAACTATATCTATTGGTCTATTTACAAGTAATAATTGAAGAATTTGTTCTTGTACCAGTTGGAGAAAAAAATAAGACATTGTAGATTAAAGCTAATACAAAAATACTTTTCCTACTACATTCAACGAGTCGAACGTTACCACCTACCACATATTCATATACTTTCCATCCCAACTGCCCCCCCCCCCAAAAAAAAAAAAATCCACGCGCGCGCACAAACAACTACAACAAGAAAACATTTTGCATTTCTCCTCAACAATTACCCAACCCCGGAATGGAAATCATTGATTTCCGAGATAAATAAATTTCATAATAGAATATAATTATGGTTTCAATCCTGAATTTGTTAATGTAATTCGTCATGTCTCGTCATGTCTTTTTGATAACATATCATACACATAGACACACGGACACATACACACATATCGCACACATATATACACGCAAACAACACACATACATAAACGCAACATACATACTTTATAATGTATTTCCACGTTTGTATGTAGGTTTGTTTTCCAGTGTATGTTTTATCTGTCGACTCCACTGATCGTTTCAACATCTTTCTTGAGACAGTACTCATTTGTTTAAGATTACAGTGATTTCAAAATAAGGAAGCAAAATGTGTTACCATGAGAGGAAGATACCCCATCACACACCTCTCACAATAATCAGATTTGAGATTATAATTCTAATTGGATGTGAATGTATTGTCAAAGTTCTCCATAAATGTAGGGCATCAAATTCACCTTTCTAAACTCACGGATCACTGATCCACGTTTTGTAATTTAGGTAATATTTATAGAAATATCACTCCGTTTTATACTATTTAGCACTGCTTGTGGAAGCCCCCTGTGAATAAAACCACTCACACTTAAAAAAAAAAAATAAACTTTGAACCTGGGCCAGTATCCTCTTTTTATTCCATACCACAACAAACCACAATTATGCCGTTCTTTTCACAAATTATTCAGAATTGGATTAGTGTTAAAACGTGTAGTTATTAACATTCTCAGCAGGAGAGTTTCATAAGAGTACGTGGCACTGGCAGCGATCCAAAGATACGGTATATTGCTCTTCGGGGACCCAAATCCAGTTAAATCCAGTTAATAAAATGTTGGTGAATAAGTATCTCTTGCTTCTACATGTATACTAAAACTTGCTGATTTAGAACCTTTAGCTGCATTGCTTTGTCATGAACATCCGTCCCCTTTTCTTTGAATTTAGTCGATTCTGAAAATATTTATCAACTTGAGCGCGATGTTTCGTCATCCCGTAACTATCCACTGGCTTCAATCTAAAAAGTAATTTCAGGTTTGTCATTGATTCCATTTTTAAAGAGGCCGTGCTTCTTATTCGCCATTTCTGGGGTCTTTTTTTTCTCAATTTGATTGATTGATTGATTGATTGATTGATTGATTGATTGATTGATTGATTGATTGATTGATTGATTGATTGATTGATTGATTGATTGATTAATTGATTGATTGATTGATTGATTGATTGACTAATTGATAGATTGATGGATGAATGGAGCGCTTAAAATGTTGATTATTTAAATGTTTTGTTTATTGATTGACTGATGGATGGATCGATTGATTGATTGATTGAGATTTTTCAGTTTCATGTATATATTAAAACAAACTGCATAATACATGTAAATGAACATCAAGCATCAGTTATTTGCATCCCTTAATGACAAAACACAAACTGATTGATTGATTTATTGATTATCAATTAATTATTGAGATTATTGCATACCACCAGTACAAAGAGTATTTTTCACTAGACCTCTCATGGTTTCTTAATTAAAAGCATGTTCTCAATTGATGGCGAGCTCTCATGGAAATTTCACGTTGGCAAGATTGCTATAAGAAAGTAATTTCTCTTTTAACTGTCTTAAAACGTTTAAAAAATCACATGAACAGTCACACTTTGATTTTTTTTTATAAAGCTATGGTTTCAGCAACTCTAGACTATTAATGTACTATTTGGGGTGACCAGTATAAGTTAAGGTCGGAAAGATTAAACAAATTATAAAAAAGGCAGGTATAATGATGTTAAAACTGATATGTTGATTCCATCTCATTGTTGTGTTTTTCCTTGAATGGAAAAGATGTGAAGAGAAAATTAGGTGATTCAAACGTATGAATAGCAAAGCACCCACTTGTCTTTCAATGTTTTCAAATTTGTTAGAAAATGTTCATTCTGACGCAACAGAATGATCGACAAAATGCAATATTGACGCTTTCAAAATATTGTACTGTCAACTTATGAAACAATTTGAACCATAATGAAACAATATTGCATTCACACAATATTTTTTGTAGACACTTAATGTGCAAAGAAAATATTGGTACTTTTGTAAACTTTGCAAATCTGTATCTTCAATTATTATATTAGTTTTTGTTTGTATTTTATGCATGTGTGCTTTGTACTATGTGCTTTTTAAATTCTGTAATTTTTTCTTAATAAGTAAATTAATATATATCACCATCGATATAGAATTAAAGAGTATCGTTAACAATTTGGAAATAATATTTCCGCAATAAATCGATATTTTATGCTATTGGCATATGTCATAGATTAGCCAACTAGCATGTAGGTACATTACCAATTTAAGTAAAATGGAAATACTTACGCAATCTTGTAGTTTACATGCCCCATCGGGTAAACAAGACAATTAAGAACAATACAGTACACTATAAGACATGTGTAAGTGAAGAGCCTAATTCCGTTATGGTACAATACAGTCCTATACAGAATACTGGGCAATGAAGAGAATTTAAAAAGGAGAACAAACAAAAATGAAAATAGACGTCGACGCAAGCTAATGCCCTGATCCAATTTTAAGTTTCACAAATAGGGAGAAAAGTGGTTCAAAGGACCATCGTGACCTGCATAACACTAAAGTAACTGAACCAATTTTCAAATCTTCAGAGCCGTTGCCCAATTGAATTATTTCGTTTGCAGAAAGGCAGTACCTCTTAAACACCCGCCTCGTCAATACCCTTGCAACAGCAAAGACAAGACAAAACAGTATATCATAGGAATGATTACCAGAGACAAATTTGATGATAATAATGTTTTTTTTAAAGGTGTTTAGCCAGCAAATGCTTTTTTTAATACATTCTTGCTATCACTTTGTAAACACATTCAGAGGCAAAATGTTAAATCACTAAACATCGGTGTCCAATTTCTATATTCAGTGTCAATAATCTAAACACACATTTTCTAAACACAACGCCTTTTTACAGTGAAAGCGATTAAGAATCGCCTTAGTATAAAAGATATTTCCAAAGATGAAGCTACATTTTGTTGCCCAGTTGGTGACGATTTGCGTTTTTGCCTTCTTTCCCAATTTTTCTCTCTACGGTCGGTTGATGCATTGATTGATTGATTGATTGATTGATTGATTGATTGATTGATTGATTGATTGATTGATTGATGGATGGATGGATGGATGGATGGATGGATGGATGGATTGATGGATTGAATGAATGACTGATTGATTGATTGATGGATGGATTGATGGATTGAATGAATGACTGATTGATTGATTGATTGATTGATTGATTGATTGATTGATTGATTGATTGGATTGATTGATTGATTGATTGATTGATAGATTTAGATTGATTGATTGATTGATTGATTGATTGATTGATTGATTGATTGATTGATTGATTGATTGATTGATTGATTGATTGATTTATAACACTATTAACATTTATTGGTAATCTTTAATCAAACAATGGAACATTAACAATAGAATAAGAATAGTAATCATTAATCATAACAATAATGAAAAAAAAATGTCATCAACAAAAATGACATTACTTTATTACCAGATTACAGAAACGTAAACGCATGAACATGCTACAGACTAAAAGAAAATTACATTACTGAACAACAAAAATAACAAAGAGAGATTGCTTGAATAATACAACGACTTATAGTACAACATTATGAGCTGAATTGGAAAACAATGACTTCATTACACGAAGGTGCTTGGGCATAAAAACCATAATTTTCATAATGAGATCGTTGTTGGTTTATCCGTATAATGTAATATGTAAAGAAACAGTAATGGATAAATGCAAGCAAGTACATAAAGAATGCTCAAACCATTACGATTGTGCTAAATAGACATTTTACAAAAATATTACGGAGGAATGACTTGGGTATAAAATGGCGACATTATTTGTCAAACCCACTTTCCTTTTACTGTTACTTAAGAATAAAAGTATGGACGCAACTTATTGTATTCAAAACGATTGCCCTCATTTGGATATGCATGTATTTTCAATTTTATTTTCAGAAACCCGTCGTGTAAACAAAGCTTGACACGCCAGAATATGAAGCTTATACGTAAATCCCCTTCATTATGTCGTTTTGCCATACCTCACAGATTTTTTATGCGTGACTTATTTTTATCTTTACTACAATACAGTGCGTGTCAAAAAACATGGTCCAATCGGAAATTATTTTTCAATGTATTGAAATCATATACAACCTAGTCAAGTTGGGTATTGTCATAAAGCTAAAAAAAATACTTTCCAGTGCAATTTAATTTCATTTATTTGGTTGGGTCAATCCTGAGATATATTGCAAGGGCGTAGGCTGGTTTGGGCATGGGGAGGCGTACATCTTGGCGAGGCAGAACGGGGAGGTGCACATCTTAGGGAGGTGGAACTACAGTTGAGAAAATCAGGCGTTGAAAACAGAAAAGGTGGTGCAAATTTCTTTTTTTTTTTGAGCTATTAGAGGGTGGAACTCCTATGGCTCTGCGGGGGGGGGGGTTGCACGTGCACCCAGAGCACCACCTCCCCCCCGTCTCAGCCTACGCCCTTGTATTGACTTTTCTGCAATGACACGAAATCGTGTTTGTCCCAGTATATTGTATGTGCCTTACATGTGCATGCCGTTTCTGCATATTGTTTAACAAAGAAACTGCAATGAGAGTGTGAAAAGTATTGTGTAATCGTTCAATTTAGCTAAACGAATAGATTTTTCAGGTTGTACTTTCTGATTTCCTATTACATGTATTTGAAGTACAAAGGAGGTACATAACTTTGACAAAAGGGCTGAAATAAATGAGATATGCAAATCATTATGATGTCAGTGTGAATGCAGTCTGGTAAACAGAAGACATGAACATGTACAATATCATTTCAATGCCGAGTAAGGGTTATTTGTATTTGATTTTTTTATTTATTAGATAATCAGAAATAAACATATTGAAGGAAAAAAGGCATTTGTTATTTGTTTTATTATTGATTTTTATAATTCAATTTGTATGAGTTTTGTAAGTAACAATACCACCAATTCAGTTGTCATTATGACAAATACACAAAAGTGGGACAAACGTGATTTTGCCGGACTGCACAAAAGTAATCATAACTTTTGACTTATAAAAGCAAATTGAATGTGACTAGTTTTATCAGAAAGAAAATTTATTCTGCTCTAATATGATACCCAATACACATACCCTTTGAGAAAATTACGTACCTTAAATATTTTTCTCCCGATTGGACTTTTTTTTTGAGACACACTATACAACCAGCACGGCAACAGTACTTTATGATAAATAGCGAAATACCATAATCGGGGAACCGAAAAGAACTATGCAAATATTCCCTTCAGAAAGATGTTCCGGTCAGATAGATTATCATAATTACAGCTGATATAGGTAAAAATTGTGTTTTCGATGAGAACGGGTGGAATTGTAAGAGATCAGTGGAGCTTGAGAGTTATATATCCCGTTCGCTGAAGTCAGTGCGTCATTTGGAATCGGAACATCGCCTTGTCTCGATTTTGGGGCGGATTGTACCATTATCGCGTCATAGTCGGCTGCGGTGCCGTCTATACTGAGCTGACTAAGGTTGCAAAATTTCTGCTGAATCGTGAGTACCTTCCTCATTTTGATGTGCGTACTCTCTTTAAAACAAAAACGAGTGAAAATGTTCGCTCTTTAAGGAGTGAATGCCAAAAAGATGAATTTAGAGTGAATTTGGAAGTGAATTTGAGTAATTTTCACTCATTTTGGGGCGACCTCGTGTATCACTCGAGGATTCCAAGTGATCTCTGAGGTCACTCCGAAATGAATGAACAACACACATATTCACTCGAAATTCACTCTGAATTCACTCTTTTTTACATTCATTCCGTAAAGAGTGAACAGTTTCGCTCTTTTTTTCATAGAGTAAATAGTAAGAGCTAATTAAATATTTTGAACATCCAATTCACGCATCAAATTAACGTAGGAATTTATGATACCGATGTGTGAAAAGAAACCGTGTAAATGCCAAATTTTTGGTGTAATCTGGAGCGAAACGTCGAATACAAAATTTGACTATAATGGGTGGGGTTTGAATCGAAGAGTAAATGGATTTAAATTCATCCTGAATGTTTCATCCATGTTTCATCAATGATTGTTAGGTATTTATTCAATGAAGCCTTAATGTCCGTACGTGCACTTAAATACTCAAAATCATAATAATTTGTGTATACAACTACCGAAAGTATGACTACATGTAAGCGCATGCAGTTATTATACAGTAATTATACAAGTAGCTTTATTGTTAGTAATTGCTTCATTACAGCATATTCAAAATGTCAGTCTACCCTGAATAAAAAAAGAATGGTCATTGATAAAAGTTTGTTTCAGGCAACAGTTTTAACTACAGAAGGTATATAATTTGAAAACCATGATCAGATGAGTAATGCGATAATTATTATGAGCTTTATCATGCCTTTACCACATGCCCGTAGCGTTTCATTACAGTGTTTACAAAAATTCAGTTTGTATGTCTGCGCATATTGCACATATTTATAAAACTGTGGTTTTATTAAGTGTTATTATCGCACTTGGTCTGTGTTCTTATATAGTCCCCTTTTTTTACGTAGTATTTCAAGTTACGAATATTTCAAAATTGGGTTTATGGGTCATTGGAAAGAACTACATATTTCTTTCATTAGTGAGTACGGGTTATCATATATTCACCATTTTCTTTCTTGTTTCTTTTTGTTATAATACTCGTATTTTCTTACTAACATATTGCGGTTTTATGAGATATGTCGTCGTTTGCGGACCTGTATTTTTAGTCAGCCAGTTTTTATACATATTGGACTGGTCTACATGTATACGGTATTTCGTCTAAAATCGTGCTGTACATCATGAAACTAAAAAGAATCATTAACTTGTATCGCCCGTCACACATAAAAAGTTATGAAACAAGGATGTGCTTACACTCTTAGAAATGATAAATTCACATTTAAACGGGAGGAGAATTGACTACACTCTTTATTGTTTTTATTGAGATAACTGAATCCAATGTTGAATAATATAATATCGTAATTGTGGACATTAATTGGGGTTACTTATGAGCTCTTTTAAATGTTAACTTTAGCATTTGATATGGGACTGATATTGAACACAAATATGATGTTTGTGAGAGCCAAATACCAATCCGTGTAACTATTAACACGTAAAATATACACACGCATTAGTAACATTTCTTTTTATGGGGGAGGGATATTTCTGTCATATTTCTACTTTTTATTTCCTTTTAACTTTCTGTACATAAAAAAAATCGTTCATCTCCTCACTACCATTAGGTTCCGCTTGCTTTACGGCCTCCGACACTTTCTCTGTTACTTTAAATAAACCTCATGCTGTATGTATTTGTATTTGTTTATTTGCCAACCTTTACCCATACTTCGAGGTTTTTAGTCATTATGATACATGGTTTACTTCGACTTCAAATAAGGCAAATGGTGAATCAAAAATTATGCTGTATAGCCTTACTTATAGGATTCATCACATTTGGAATGGAAATGCAGTGAACGTGATTCCCTTGTATTACATGCACAACTTATGATCAAAGCATGGGGGTCGCAAGCCATTTCAAGTTGCTAAAATCCATTCAATATGAAGTGGTATATGGTTAGTATGCATTTATTACCTTATATACCCATCTAAGAAAGGTCGCGTTACTGTACATGTATGATTTATATAGAATTTTAAAGTAACACCTAAGGAAAAACTCAATTTGCGTTGAAAGTATACTACAATTTGTTACATTTTGTTCCAGTTGCTTGAATGTTTAACGTTTATATTTTTACTTTAAAATGCCATGCCATTTTACGTATCATTCATTCATTTATTTCGTTTCAACTTGTGAGACAAAAAATTAATTAATTTACAAACGCATGTGTCACACAAGACAATGATATACAAGCTATTTATGTACTTTGCCAATAAGTTAAATCATATTCTACAAATAATCCACATAGCAAATTATTATTAAATCTCAATAATCATGTTTGAGTGTTTAAAATTTGACTGGCAAGACTGAAATTTATTGCGTTGGTGTGGCAAAAAAGTGAATTCTTCGGTTAAATTTTATAAATAAAGACTACCAATTTACAGATTTTTTTTTTTACAGCGTTGTTTCTACGGGTGGTTGCTTTGTACACGTACACGTACTTACAGCGGCATGCCAAGGCCGCGTTTTCACCCATTAAAGACAAGGTTCACCCTGACATTAAGTTGGTTTTGATAAAAGCAGAACAATGAGAGAAACATTTTAATGAAAGTTTGGCGAAAATCCACCAAAGAGTAACAGAGTTATGAGGTTTCGAAGTTTTAAATTTGTGACGTCACATGCGAGCAGCTGGCAATATGTCATGTAATATAAATTCCATAAATTGCCATTGTTTAATGGTTCATGATTACTAAATGGGTTTTTCTTCACAGAAGCATGTATGAAATAATGTTTCTAATAATATATTGAATGCACAGGTAAAATCATTTTCAAATTCCGGAATTTATATCACATGATATTATGGTGAGCTGCTCGCGTGTGACGTCACAAATTTAAATAACTTTGAAACTTCATAACTCTGTTATTCTTTGGTGGATTTTCGCCAAACTTTCATTAATATGTTTCTCTCATTGTTCTGCTTTTATTAAAACCAACTTGATGTCAGGGTGGACCTTGCCTTTAATAGAAGCTCATCAAGCAAGTCTAATCCTGTTAATCTTCACTTATCCTTCTTATCCTTTTGGTTGGGGCTTATCTCTAAATGTGTGAAGTGTAAGAGAAATTACAGTGCCTTACTTTTTTTTACCAATGTGAGATGATAGAGTACTTTACCAGAATGAATCAAATTGTCGAAATAATAATTCACGACTGGGGCATCCATGCACAGCACGTTAAGGGTTAAAGCCCCAGGCTAACAATGATCACAGTTTAAAAAATGTGAGCTACCTTATCCTCCAGGCTTCAACTGTCTTTGATAATGTCTAGAAATGAAGCCCTGAAAAAATTGTATTTGAAAATGATGATTTAGCGCTTTAAAAAAATATACAAGCACTCAAATTGACCGGATTCACTTACCCATTTCATCCCTTAAGCTTATTGTGTGTAGATCTAGGCTACTTTATCCTCCACCTGAGTGGAAATTATTTATTCATGCATATCTTCCCAGTGGAAGCATAACTTTCCAAACTTTTATATAATAGGGTGTTTATTTGTCTATATTTAAACACTACAAACTCAGATATCAAAGTTTGACTTTTTTTTTTAAATTGAAGCTCCACAATGTTAGCCTATTGGTATTACTTTAATATGATTACGACGAGACCTTGTCTGAATGAATCGTCAAAACACCGGGTCATATATCATTTCCAGATTTCACCTTTTTTCATAAGTTCAGATTATCTCGATTCAAACTTACTTGCTTGTCATCGAGTGTCTCATTATAATTAAAATATAATCATGTTTTCACAAATCAAATTGCGCCCTTTTACAATTCGACCGCACTGGCCGTCACCGTAGACATTGTCAATTATAGGGCTTTATGCAAATGTCATGTTTACCAGACTCATATATCAAACTATAAAAACAGGAACCTCGAATGGATTGTATCGCTAAACACGGTTCATTGGACACTGAAATGACGCACATCTAAACTCTGAATTACTTCCAAGGTGAATGTTTTAAGGTTTGCCATGACATCTTACCGGGGCAAGGTTAATCATAAAAGTTGTTAGTACCTTTAAGACAGCAAGAAAGTAGATCCAATCCCACATAGGCAGAAAAGGTAATATACTCGTTGTCTAAAGATATCATTTCCATATAATTACACTACTTGATCAATTAAGTTGCCTTCATGATCGAGGCATTTTAAGAGAACAAGAGTAATCCAAATTTGGTCGTCTACGTAAACTATTGGTTTATCATGTTTTAACTGTACACTGTGTGTGGTACAGACAGAATAATATGCATTTTCATTCAATTTAATTCAATTTGCTCCCACTTCCACTGACTTGTATGGCTGAGAAATCGAGTTAAGACAATCCACGTCAAAGTAAAATTTTAGCCAAATTCAAGCATATCTAAAATGTATAAACTGAAAGCAATTATACCTAAAATGCTTGTCTATGTTATACTCCTTTAGTGCAGTGATAGGTTTACCGTACAACCATTAATTTTCGATGAAAACCCATTTTTCCGTCTTCACGACAGCAAGAATACTTCAACTGACATTTGATGATTCTTTAGTCTAGGCAGGGGGTCGATCCATTTTTCGAATGGGGGGGGGGGGGAGGGGCAAAAGAAAAAAATGTAAAAAAAAATCGCGCGTCAAATTGCAATATAGAATTTACACAAATTGAAAATTGTGTATGTTTAATAGTATTTTTATGCTAAGGTTAGTGTTTTCCAATGCTTTTCAAACATATCCTTGCATTACATATAATGAATTTCTCAAAAAAGTCAAGTTGTCAAAATTGTAAAAAATACAACTGTATTTTTTAGATTCCCGGGGAAGGGGACCCGGATGAATTCACAAGTCGCGTACCGAAGGGCTACAAGTCAAAAGACAAAACAAAATCTTACCGATCGGCGCTCAGACGCGACAAGTAAGCAAGCAAAAATAGGTTCTCCGTTATTTACCCGACAGAATCACAAAGGACCCGATAACTCAGGAGTGGGGTGTTTACCACCTCCCCCCCCCCCCAACCACACGCACATACTCGTTAGCACACCCCCCCCCATGTATATGTCAGTCTTTTCATTTTGATAATCACTAAACAGCACTCTGACCTGAACTTGAAGTTTTCCCACGTATACCGTATAACCCTGTACCCCATTCAAACCTTTATAAAATTATTTGCTTGTTTACGTTTATATGAAATATAAATAAATAAATCTGCCGCTCACGTGATCATGGAAACACGCGGACACTGTGTAAACTGTTGAATATAAACTTGTCCTGTTCAAGGTAAAGATACAAAAGCGGTAATTTCGTTGATATCCATATAATTATACACAATGAATGATGACGTATAGGTTTTGGTAAACATGTTTATCAATGTATTATAGTAATCCTTGCAAAAGGGGGATTTCAAACATGTTTTGAAAAAACACCAAAGCGCGATCACCCATAACAGGAGAGGCGCTAGCAAGGTATTGTCAAAAGTATAGGCTATGTTATTCTCTTTCTCAGGCTAAAAGTACAAATCATACAATTTGATTAATAAAACGACTTGAACTGAATTGTTTTATTATCATACCCTGTACAGTAATAATATCTGTAAAGTGTGCAGACACCCGAAGAAAAATGTCAAACATTTTCTGCTCGTTCTGCGCGCTAAATTATAGTTTTTAGCAATTGAATTGTTTAGCGCTCTAAATTTTTGGCCATCAACACCTTCGCGCGTCACCACTTGCACAAGCACGCACAGCATGCACCACTCCTGTGTTCCAAGTAATTATATAAAACTGGATTCATTACGATAAAGCCCATCTATATGAATAACCAAGTATTTACAACAGAAATGTTCTTTTACGTTGGTTGTCCGTCTATTCAAGCGTTACTTCGAACAGCGGCCCTCTGCATCAAATGTGTAAAACGTGTATTATATTGTTAAGGAAGTTATTATATTTCGGTCACATGCTTTGTATATAATATCTATCGTATCATTTTCTGTCATAAATGTATGTTTACTATGTATTGTGTTAAATATTTTCTGAATATTTCTGTAAATTGAACTTACCTATGTTATATTTGTTATTGTTATGAAAGAAAATATGAAATACAGAAAATAAAACTTATTCAAACAAATATGGAATTTTGCGCGCGAATCGCGTCGAAGAAATATGAAAATTGAGTATGTTCAGTAATATTTTTAAGTTAATTTCAATGGGTTCGTAGTGTCTTGCACTGATTTTTAAGTGTATCCTTGCATTACGTTGTATGATTTTTTCGTGGTGTCAAAATTATTGGGGGCAGAGCGATAGTTTTGCCCCATCATTCTCATTGGGGTTGCGACTGCCTCAGCCCCCATCGATGCACCTGTATTAACCCGTTGCACACGATTTGATTTCAATATAACATGCATTCTCCATAGACCACAGCCTGAGATATCTCGTTCTTCGTCTCCAACGGAATTATAGAATGATATACCTTTCAAAGAACACTTCTTAACATTACGTTGTATATAAATCCACCAGGGGCGTCGATCCTTGTTTCGGATTGGGATGGCAAAAGTGAAAAAAATGTTACAAATTTTCGGCGTGCTCCGCGCGCCAAACTGCAATACAAAATTTTGCGCGCGAAGCGCGCCGAAAATTTGACAATTTCGTATATTTGATGGTATTTTTATGCTAATTTTAATGGTTTCATAGTGCTTTCCAATGAGTTTTAAACATATCCTTGTATGTTCATATTATGAATTTTTCAAGTTGTCAAAATATTGGGGGGGGGGGGCAAATCGATATGTTTTGCCCCCCCCCCAATATTTTCATTGGGGGGGCGATGCCCCCCTGCCCCCCCCCGATCGACGCCTCTGAAATCCACATTTATTGATCACATGTCCAGCTATTTTACACTTTACAGCATCATTTATGCCATATCAGGGCGGCGGAACGTATTTTCGTTTGGGGGGGGCAAAGACAAAAAGGGCACTTATATGTCAAAAGGGGCATTTCCCGCATGCAGATATTTTCACCACAGATTAGGTTTCAGCCTGAAATGCAGTTTTTGCGGCAATGTACTTGAACGAAACCTTTTTGAAGTGGGTTCCGATCATTAAACATATGAAATGTATACACATACTCCGGGAGCGAGCGGTTTGAGAAATTTAAAATTTTAAGTTGTAAAACTCGCTTTGTGGTCTATTCTGGTGCTAATTACAGCTCTGATTTTTTTTTTAGTGTTTTAAAAATTAAGATGAAGAACATCTGTTTGATCAAAGTTTTCTGCTTGAAGCAGCTGTTTTCTTCGCGTAATGTAAGGAAGGGAAAGGAGATTTCTGATCATTGAACATGAAATATATCTACTCCGCGAGCGAGCGTAGCGAGCGAGCGTTTGGAACCAATTTGGAAATGTTAAGTTGTAAAACTCGCTTTATGGTCTATTCTGGCGCTAATTGCAACTCAAATTTTTTTGCAGTGTGTTAAATGATGAAGAACATACGGATCCATACGAATCATTGAGCAAACACTTTATAAGGGGCAGAGATGATTAACCACGTAGTTTCGTTATAAATTACACGGTCAATGATGCACATTGTGAATACACGAAGTTCTGTTAAAGGAAAAGGGGCATTCTCCTTAGAAGTATGTTTCTTTGTTGAAGAGATAAAAAGGCGTCAGTCGGAAATTTCCTCACGAAAAAACACTTGTTTTATTGCTTGGAGAGCACATAAAATAGGGCCATGTAGGAAAAAGATGGAGGGCCCAATTTCTGCCACCCCGAGGGCACTTAGGTGAGAGGCCAAATGCATTTTTAGGCACATAATGTGACTCTTCGTTGGAAGTATTCTCTTTAATCTACGATGTGAGTCAGGGGCAAACAACATAGAATAAACAACAAAAATAAAAGAAAATCACCTTCAGTGACGAATATGTTTATTTCAAATAGGTTCCACTTTATTTAGTATGGGAACAAACTAAAAGAAGGCACATTTAACTTAGAAAAATGGCATTATTTACCTTTAAGTGAAATGGGGGGGGGGGCAGTAGTGGGGCAAACAGTAGGAGGGCCTAATTTTACTACCCCATTGAGAGCATTACGATGAGATGCAATGTCC
>JZLH01S0087219.1:14190-27059 GCA_001188425.1 Eucidaris tribuloides | reverse complement strand
CACACACACACACACACACACACACACACACACACACACACACACACACACACACACACACACACACACACACACACACACACACACACACACACACACATACACATACATCATGACACACACAGACACACACGCGTTTGCACATACACACAAACCTTAAGGCAGGACTCACCCTGACGTCAAGTTGTTTTGAATAAAAGCCGAAAATTGAGAGAAACATGTTAAAGGGAGAAGGCGCCAGCAACTAACAGGCATAAACTAAGAAAATATTTGAGTTCTTGCCAACCAATCAGATCGCACGTGCACACTCGGGAGCTGACCATGCGTAACCAAAGCATGCCATGCGACGTGTGTTAGGCGCACCGCGGTAATGTATGCACTGTTTAAATTGATAAGCTCCTCCCCCTATAGCTGTTTCTGCAAGTTTTGTATTAGAGTAAAACTTACAAAGACGTTAAATAAACACAAATTAACTAATTTATACGGCCTTGATGAGGGTGAGTATCACACAGTACCCTAGTGAAAGATGTTATGACGTATTTTCTAAACCGTAATCAATGCGGTGCTATTATGCTGGTCGATTTCACAAAAGCCTTTGACGTTCTAGATATAACATTTCTTAATTTTTGTCTTGAAAAACTAAATTTTGGCTCTTCTTTTAGAAAATGGATCAGAGCCCTATACACAAACATCACGAGTAGTGTATTAGTCAACGGGTGGACATCCCATTCATTTATTGTTGAACGAGGAATCAGGCAAGGTTGCCCCTTATCAGCTTTACTTTTTGTATTAGCTGTAGAATTTATGGCAAACAAAGATAAGAACAAACGATTCAATTAAAACTCTTGAAGTACCAAATTGTAATTTTCACTTGAAACTTTTACAATATGCAGACGACACTTTATTTTTCATTCGTGATCAATCTTCCCTTTAGAATTTTAGATGAATTAGTTTCGTTTGGTAATGTTGCCGGTCCTAAATTGAATAAAGACAAAACTGTTATGATGTGGAGAGGAGACTTGAGTATCCGATGGAATATAGCACATCATATGCTAACGTGGACGGAAAAGCCAATTAAGTATTTAGGACATTTCATTTTTACAGATATCAATCAAGCATTGAAAACTGAATGGACAGATAAACCAAAGAGCTAAACTGACCAAACTACAAAAAAAATCTTGACTGTTGGAAAAAAAGAAATTTAACAATATTTGGAAAAGTGACTATTCTGAAATCTTTAGCACTTTGCCAAATTATTCATTTAATTATTGTGGATTCAATCCCTTCTATTGTGTTAAATAACCTAAATAGAATGATTTTTCAATTTATATGGGGCACAAAAACAGAGAAGGTCAAAAGATGTACTTTAACACAAGACTATGTCGATGGAGGAATCAAGATGGTTGATATACAGGAGCAATTGTACAGTTTTAGACTAATGTGGTTAGGAAGGTTAGTGAATGAGAGCACAGAAACGTGGAAAGAAATGTGTCATTTTTGGTTCAAAAAACTAGGAGGTCTAAATTTGTTGTTGCATTGTAATTATGATACCATCCTTTTAAAATTCATGGATTAAAAGAAAATACCCACATTTTATGGGGAAATTTTACACGCTTGGATGATCATCAGATCACACATACTTGGAAAAAAAAGTGTTAACGAAGATAAGTCTGAAGAAATTTTATGGTATAACCAATATATTACATTTGATAAGAAACCGCTATTCTATGTTGACTGATATAATGCGGGTTTTGTCTATTTGAGGGACGTGGTTTTCAATAAACTGTATTACCGGTCTTTTAATATATTTCATCTCAACTTACAGTAGAAAGAAGAAAAGGTAACCTTCTTTTTGATTATGCGAGATTTTAAAAAGCATTACCTAAAGTTTGGACTAATCAGGTAAAAAACAAAAACGAAAATAGACCTTTACGTGAACGTACACCGTCTCCTTTTGTAAATAATAAAGTAAAATCTCTTTCTGAACTGAGTAGTAAATGCTATTATAAACTAATATTCAGTAATGAACCTACATAATATTATACGAATTATTGTTGTCTTTTCTGGGAGAGAACGGTGGGAATAGATATTAATTGGCCTGTCATTTTCAAAAGACACCTTGTGTACATTAAAGAAAACAAATTGCGTGAATTTAACTTCAAACTACTTAACAATTTATTACCTGTCAGGAAAAATCTCTTTAGATGGGGGTTAGCAAATGATAACATTTGTTCGCATTGTAATGTTGAAGAAGACGTAACACGTGCTTTTGTTTTTTGTAACTTAAATACCACATTCCTTGTTCATGTCAAAAACGTTACTGCGTTTTCAAAGTAGATATTGATATTAATACTCTACATCTAATTAAAACAGATACTGATGATTGGGACTTGATAATCAATATAGCCTGGTGGTGCATCTATAAATTAATTCTTGAACGAAATACAACCGGAAAAGAAAAAAGAAGTGTAAGCTTGAAATATTTATTTGCGAGAGAAATAGAAAAGAGAATAGAAATAAACGAAGTTAGTAACAAAGATATTTTAAAACTACCTATACGTTTGTATTATATTTGAAACACGTTGAAATCATATATTCTGATTTATTATAAAAAAAAACGAATAACAGAGTTATGAGGTTTGAAATTGTAATTTTGTGACGTCACATGCGAGCAGCTCCCCATGGTCATATAATATTAATTCAATAAATTGCCAGTTTTTAATGGTTCATGATAATTGAATAGGTGTTTTTCATGGAAGCCTGAATGAAATAATGTTGATGATAATATATTGAATGCAGAGGTTAAATCATTTTCGAATTTCTGAGAAAACTGCCCTTAATGGAATTTATATCATATTACATCATGGGGAGCTGCTTGCATTTGACGTCAAAAACTTGAAACTTTAAAGTGCCATAACTCTGTTATTCTTTGATTGATTTTCGTCAAACCTTCACTTATATGTTTCTCTCCTTTTTCTGTTTTTATTAAAAACAACTTGACGTCAGCGTGAACCTTGCCTTTAAAGGCACTGTATAACAATGTTTTCAGTTTAATAAATCTGAGCTACATGATTCCCAATGCTACTAGTGTCTTTGATACAGTCTAAAAATGAAGCCCTGAAAAAAATTGCAGTGTAAAACAATCATTAAGTGCTTTAAAAAAGTGAAAATCATTGAGAGACCAATCCAGCTTTTCTCCATAGACTGTTGTGTTGCAGAATTTCCTATCGCCCGATAGAAAATTAATGTGCCAATTTGTATCTGCACATATTGTACTAGTGACAGCATAACTGTCCAAACTTTTGTGTTCTAGGGTGTTTATGTGTCCATTCAAACACTGTCAAATATGTCAGATAGCAAAGTTCGACAATTTTTTTAACGGGTCTTCCACAGTGTTATATAGTGTCTTTAATGTCGTTTAAAAGTTTTTTTTTTGCATGAAACAGAATTATAGTATTTTTGTTTTTAAAGGTGGCAATCATTTTCCATCTTTTTTTTTTCTGCCAGTGTCTTCGATCTAATTCGCCCTGCACTAACGGCCCGAGTTCCTGTTGCTCTGGAAGGTGTTACAGCAGATTTTTCTTTCCCAAGCCAAAGCATCTTTGCCTTTAATGTGATTTGACGACATGCTTCCTGAACCCCCTTCACATTCAACATACCTCAATCGTAATGAGGTGCTGCTACAGTGCCGACCCGGGGTGCCGACACGGATCCACACAAAACACAGTATAAACACCATCAGCTCCGCATGAAATCTGTAGTTCCCCTTCACATCATCTCGTCGTTTCCCGATTTGTTGTCATGGTTTTGCCTTCCCCCTCACAGACGCGTGGCTAACCACACGCGAATACAATAATGTGAATACCATACTTTCAGTCCCCCTGGCGCGTGAGCGAGAAATGTACAATGAACTTTGACCTTTCGATGCACTGAGAAATGTTAGTCCCCGGATCGATTTGAGCGGGATTCACTTCACACTGCACTTGGTCCGGTGCAATGGTTTGATTCAGGGTTGGCGTTTGTTTGTTTTTTACATCATTTGGCATTGCAGAATTCAAAACGCAGGCCAAACGACTTTTTGGCACTGTTTTGGCATTTTTCAAGGACACATAAAAAAAATCTTTATAAAACCCAATTTTCCGCGGATTTTCAGTCAAATACGTGCCACAAGTATCCAAAAGTACTAGTACGCATGTACGTCACGTGCAAAATCTGGCAGCGCGTAAACCGTGGCCTCAAATTTTCGGCTGCAGTAGAGGTTTCAAAGCTGTAATAAATAATTACCACTTTATTTCTAACCAAATCTAGGCTATGCTGCCCATAAAATGCATCAAATCCTAATTTGGCTTTTATTTCACTGAATTTGGCATGTAATTTGCTTGTTGAGAATCGCAAAACTTGGCTACCCTGGGTTGATTTGATCCAGACCAAGTCAACCCGTGTTACTTTAAGCCGGGTTTAGTCACTTTACATTGAACTTCAGTCAGGTTCTGATCCAGAGCTGATGTGGAGGGGACGGGGACATATGTCCCTGTTAAGGGGGTTCTGGACTCTTGGGCATTTTGGCAAACTACTGCTATATTTCGACCGACATATTTTGGCTATTATGATAGTAACACAATCTAATATTATGTAATTGTGCTTGGTTTACACAACGTTGTCTTCTTCAACGTAGTTGATGCAAAGGCCATAAAACTAAGTATTGCATTTTGCTTTATTTCACTGGAAACGGCTGGGTGTGTTAAATTACGTAAGTAAGTATACCAAGTAAGGTAACTTAATAACTGTTATAGCCCAACTGAATTTGTCTGAGAATGGTGTGTGCTACATGGCACAGAGAAAGCTACGTTAACAATCATTGGCAACATGGTTTTTGCAAGGGCACATTGACTTACAAAAATAAAGAGTTTGTAATGATAGCCTATTCTCAAAGCATTTATATCGTTACTTCTGAGCGACAAGGACAAGTACCCAAAACCAACATTATACATGTAGTTCTGTCTACTCTTTTTGAAGTATACCTTAAATGATATAGATAATGTTACATAAATTAAAGAGAATCATCAACTAAGCAAATTAGTACTGTATATCAAGTACTGCATAACACTCCAGAAATGTATAGAACCTTTTTTTATGTTCTTGGTGCCCTTATGTGGAATAAGGGTCACGAATTTGCCTTAAAAATCATTCAACAACAATAAAAAAAATCCCAATTTCTTAAATTGTAATGACTGAATAAGTTTGCTCTGAATTTGCTCCGTAAAAAAAAGAGAAAAAGAAACCCCCCCCCCCCCTCGCAATTTCGGAGAGTTCGCGAAGGATGCAGTGATCTGCAGTCAGCTATGGAACAAGTCGAAATGTTTACATTCATAATTTTATATCAGTGCTGGTCTTGTTTACACTCCCATCATCTAAAATACAATTTTTACAGTTTTCACGCAGATGCACGTTTAATCGATGAAATAAATGACATAAATACGACGAATAAGTGAAACAGATGCTGTCTTGTTGTCATTAACATTTTCGTGTCCTTTTCAAGTTACAATACATTTTGTTGTGTTTCTTTGTCCCTGAAAATAACAGTTCAGTAATAGATACTGTACAAATTAATGAGGTTTTTTTTCTTTTTGTTACAATGACGTAAAACGAGGTTTGTTTAAAGGCAGTGGATCTTATTTGGAAACATCCCCGCAGACCAAGAAAAGATAGCCCATGCCCTTAGGCTATTGATGGAAGGCATGTCTGTGAAATTTGGGGGTCAGTAATTGCCTAGAATTCGAAAAAATGCGAAAGAAAAACAATAGCCGTTTAGTGTACGTTCTATGGGAGGATTTTTTTTCTCGCGAGAAAACAAATTCAAATCAGAATCTAACGGTCACTATAATTCACTAAAACTGAATTCCTAGCTCCTATATTTTGTTAAAGGTTCCCAGATGGCATTTCTTCTAAATGCCATCGTATTCACACAATGTTATTTTTTTAGGCATGCAAAAGAGATCCCCTGCCTTGAAGAAGCTTTATCAAAATGCGCTACTGATAAATACAAATATGTCCAACGAGGAGTGGAACACATCTAAGAAAACATAGAATGAGTAACCTGAAACCAAATCCAAACACACAAATACCCTTTCCAGTTACCGGTTTCGCATTTTGTGTTTGTGAAATTGGACATGAATTAAAAATACAAAATAGAACGAATAGATAATATATTAATAATATAAATTCTTCCCCAAATTTGTAAATCTGAGTTTGATCGATTATCTCTCCCCCTTTGGAGTAGTAACCAATGCGTACTTGGTATCATCAGAAAGATTTTTTTTAATTTTCTTGAAAACCATACCCTACTTGTTCTGCTCATCTCATCGAGGAAAGTTCAGCGTTTTTAAATATGGGATAAGGTGTAAATTGAAAAGCTGCAAAATTTGTTGTTGGTTGCTTGTGCACACATTTGTTTGAATCCATGTTAATAATCGCATTAAAATATAAGAATTTATATTAACAACAAAAGAAACATTGGGAAAATAGCTCATTTAAAAAGGGAACGAATTGGTGACTACCAAACTTTGGTCATTTTGCAAACCCTGTAATCTTAAAGTTAGCAAATGAAGTGGCAGGAGTTCTCATTGAAATTGGCATTCATGGCCGAACAGCTGAGAACGAAAGGCATAGCTCCATGCAAAACATGTTCTTTATTCAAATCTTTCTAACCACCCATGTTTATCTTGCAGTTTATCAATTTCCCCCATATCCCATGTTTTAAATCACTGGCAGTTTCCCAATGGCATAATCATGACAAGTAGAGTCACTATTTTAAAGCAAACTAAATAATCTTTCAGGTGGTTCCAAGCATGCAATGATTGCTAGTTAGTAAAGGGAAACATAATTGATCAAACTAATCAAATTTCCAAGCTTTTTTTTTGTTGAGTTTATGATAAATAGCTGTGCCCATTGTTTACGTGTATGTGTGTTGTGTGTGTGTGTGTGTGTGTGTGTGTGCGCGCGCGCGTGCGCGTAAAAAAAGCTAAATTAGACTTACTAAGGTGCTTACTAAGTGCCATCATTAAGCCTATATGGTTGCAGACAAGGATTAATTCTTAACGTATCTCTGACGTAATTTTTTACCAGAAATGAAATTATGTTAATGTGCCCTCCATGAATTAAGTTTTGGACAGTAAGTGAATTTGTTTTACACCTTTACATAATGGAACAGTCCTAACTAAGTCTATCATAAAACTGACGGGTCTACATTAGATACTTTCATACAATTTATCATATTTTGTGTGAAAAGGTAACACATAAATCCTCTATATTTATTTTTTATATCAATTAGAAATAGATTCCTTTACGAAATTCACCGTTGCACCAAAAATATTCACAACATCACAAGAAATATTACTATATAAATAAGGGTACAGACCTGTTTGCGTGCTTTTTTATGTTAATGTATAACGTGGGACTTGAAGCATGCCTAACAAAAGCTCTAACATCTCAATGCACCCGACCCATTGCATGATCCATTGAATTGCTTTGGAAGCCGCCCGTTATGGCTGACAAACGTCCAGTGTTCTGAAACTGAATAAGTCTATACATTTATGCATTCTCTCACCCCCCCCCCCCCCGACTATTTCACCCTGGCGCTGCCCCTGGTTAAAAGTTGACACTACGCTTCAAACGTTGCTAAAAAGTGGCACAGTTGAAGGGCTTAAAACTTTCGCTGCTGCAAGGCGGGCTTAAACATGAACCCTGGGGCCTGTTTCATAAAGCTGTTCGTAAAGTTACGCATGACTTTACGAATGACTGGAACGTGTTATTGGGTGCTACACTAATCACATTGTTAATCATTTAGCACAAGAAGTAATCACCAGTCGTTCGTAAAGTCATGCGTAATTACTTACGAACAACTTTATGAAACAGGCTCCTGAAACTATAAAATGGGCAATAGCCAATATCAGTCATCACTCCATAAGGTAGGAAACTGTTTGAGTGTAAAATGATACACGACGAAATCTGGGATCAAAGTCCAGATGGAGACATGTAACCATTATCTTTGGGAGATAATGCCCCGTGGCGCTTTATACAGGGGCTGACTAGGCGTGTCATACCCTGGTGGAGAGTTTGCGCTGTATGCCATACTGGACGTGCCTGCAACGTATGTGTCTGACATGTCACTGGTGGTGGCGTACTCATCTGTGTTGTTCACTCTATCTTCATCGTCATCGAAGCAGGTGGACATGAGCACGTACATATCGGCTGATGTGTCTTTGCCTCTTCCCTTAGGACATCTAGCAGATGTATTAACGTCCGTGCTGTCTCTAGAACGTGATCCTTGTGCATTGATATCACTTGGAACAGCATAATCTTCTTCGGCATTATCACCCATATTATCAGTATAGGAACCCGTCATAAGCGTGTAGGTATAATCCGAATCACCGTCTTTCTTTACCGGGTTCCTATCTGTCATACCGCTCGAGGAAGCGTTTACATAGGTCCCACTCATATCTTTTGATGTAAGTGAAGACGCTTTTGCCCCCACAGGGTCCACTTCTGCGTAGGGTTTCCCTTTTGTGGCTTGTTGCGCCGCAGTCGATGGATTAGTGTTAGTATAAATGACTTCCATCTGAGCTTCAGCATACAAGTGCTGATTGACTTCGTAGTACTTGTTGTCTGATGACCCTTGCTTATCGATACTCGGCGAGTTACTGCCCGCGTTATGGGCAGGGAACACATATGCATTCATAGGTCCAGGGGTAGTATATGTCTGGTTGGAAAACTGCGACCGGTTAACAGTCTCTCGTCTTTTACGCCTGGAAATTAAAAGGGTAGGAACAGAGAAAAATTCACTCGATAACAAAAATGTCAGTGAGGCCTAATCTTATTGAACTTTAAGCGAAGTAGTCTGTTTTCTGAGGCCAACGAGATTTGGTTGTTCATCCCAAGATAATTAAAGATAAGCGCCACAACTAAAGTCATAGTTAAGAAAGATTATTTGAGTTCTTGCCAACCAATCAGATTGCACGTGCACGGCAGGGGGTGACCATTGCGTACCATGCATAGCCACGCGACGTGTTAGCCTCAGCCGCTGGTACTTGTAATGCACTGTATTTGAATTGATAAGCTCCTCCCACTAAGCTTGTTTCTGCAAGTTTTTCTTCTAAAGGGAAAAACTTCAAAGACGTAAAACACAAAATTAATCTAATTTATAGGCCTTATGGAGGTGAGTATTCTACAACAGTACCGTCTTACTTAGGCTTTTTGTCACCATGACCATAATTCTCACAATACATCACAATGTCATTCTTTATTCATTAAATATGCCTGTTAGTTTGCTGCGCCTTCTCCCTATAACAATAAAACATGAAATGTGCATATTTATTTTTTTTTTCACCAATCAATGTTGAAGACAGTTTTGAATATCTATCATTAATACCCATACTTTCAGAGAGTCAAAACATGATGTCCAGGACTATTTTCAGAAGCAGTCGAGACTTGCGCAAGACGACTTAATTGAAACCTATGATACTTCATTTCATTCATTTTATTTCAGTATGCTGGAAAATCGATATAAATTGTAATATTATTATGAAGAGTATTTTTCAATTTTGACCTTTACATATTCTGTCATACAGGCGTGATTAAAACTCCTTGACCTAGATATCCTGCGAATCCCCATAAGACTTGTACACGGCCATCGGTTCCGTAAGCAAGGGTATAAATATGAAATTCGAAAATATGCACATGAGATGCAAAATTAGTTTGAATTTGTTGTATCTAATTCCGTCGGTTAAGAACTAAACCCCTCAACCAAATGATTAAAAAAACACACATTCATGAATATATCTATAAAAGTAACAGTCCATTTTCAAGAAATGCGACTGACTTATTGTCGGTTAGGCCCCATGTTCGCTATCGTTATGAGGTTTGTCTAAGATTTAACTGACATGTTTGTTGTTTTTCTATTCGCGTACGACATCACATTTATGTAGGGCAAATACTTTAAAGAATAAACCATTTAGGTCCAAAACACCTTCACACACGCCGTCACTATCAATAAATCTACTTGTTTAAATCAGGTCATTAATCCTTCCAAAGAAACCATTCTTTTCTCTAACGTGGTGTGCATTGTAGGTCAAAGCACTACAAGACATCCGCTACGCGTACTTTTTTCAATCTGCTCAATGCGAACACACAGCAGTTACACACACAACACACATCACCAGACACACACCACTACATGCACAACACACATCACACACACACACACACACACACAACACACTCACACACAACACACACACATCACCACCATCAACACACAAACACCCACACCCACACACACAGACAACATCCGACTCGCTACGCATATCACGCACATATAATCTTCGGACACATTATTTATGCACACACACGCTTGCACACCCACAAACACACACGAAAACACACAGTGAGACACACGTAAACACACACATACACGCTTGCACACCCACAGACACACACGCAAACACACACATACACACAGCAATGCATGTACCTTACGACGCGATAACTTATGAATATGGAAACACATAAAATGACCATGAAACCCATTGCTCCAATTGTAGAACCAACAGGAACCGTCAGATGCCCTGGTGTAAACAAAATAAAACAAATTAAGGAATGATTACGAAATGTTGGCATTTGTAAACGTGATTAATGTGTTTGAAACATTTTACTGTCGACGAATTTTTATGAAATACTATTTATCAGGTGTACGAACTTTTGGCGCCAATATTTTGGAAGCATATAGCATACCTGCACCGAAGCGCAAGGATACTGTAATCAAAATTGCAAAACGTCACAAGCCGTGTTACCAAGTAGAATGCCCTTGCTAAATTCTTTGCATGAATGGGCATAATGAAATAAATCCATCTGATTATGTAATTATTTTATATTATTTAATCATCAGAGTATGGTGACGGGTATCACAAAGTCAAACCATTACAATAATTACATTTAGAGTCAACAAAGATTATTTAGTTCATAGTTACCTATCAACACACCGTTATTCAATGGAATATAAGTCTATCAATCTATATAGGAGTAAATACAAGGCTTAAACGTTTAGATTAAACCTATTTTTAATGTGAACAATTATTTAATTGCTATAATTCTCAATCGTGAAAATACAAAATCATTTGATATCATTGTGACAATGATTCTTGTATTTCAATACATGTACCCTGATTTGTAAAACCAAAACCTTAGTCATATGCAGGAAGTGCGTGATTGAATATCATGACGATCCGTGATGAGTTTTTATTTTGAAGTGTGGAAAGTGCTCGATCAGAAATGGGGAGCGAAAATACAATTTGAAAAAAAATACACACATTTTAAAGGCAAGGTTCACCCTGACATCAAGTGGGTTTTCATAAAAGCAGAACAATGAGAGAAACATATCAATGAAAGTTTGGCGAAAATCCACCAAAGAATAGTGGAGTTATGATCTTTCAAAGTTTTAATTTTGTGACGTCATATACGAGCAGCCCCTCATATTCCGTGTAATATTGATTCAATAAATTGCCACTTTTTATTGGTTCAGGATAATTGAATGAGGGTTTTTCATAGAAGCATGTATGAAATAATGTTTCTAATTATATATTGTATGCACAGGTAACATCATTTTCAATTTTCTGAGAAAATAACATTTCATGGAATTTATGATACATGACAATGGGGAAGCTGCTCGCATGTGACGTCACAAATTTAAAACTTCAAAAGTTCATAACTCCGCTATTCTTTGGTGGACTTTCGCCAAACTTTCATTAATAAGTTTCTCTCATTGTTCTGCTTTCATTAAAACCAACTTGACATCAGGGTGAACCTTGCCTTTAAATCTTGCTGATACAATACCTAATTTGTTTTTGAAAGAAGACTCAGTTTCGATGATTCCCGTACCTCCTGATGCACCTGCGTCACATTTGAAGGGGAAGAAATAAAACATTAAAGTGATAGGCTAACATTGTATAGCTTCAATTAAAAAAAAATGTCAAATTTTGATATCTGAGCTACATAGTAGTGTTCGTATGGAAAAATAAACACCGTAGAATAAAAAAAGTTTGGAAAGTTACATGCACTGCCAAAAGTAAGTTATGCATGAATAAACAATTCAAACTCGGGGCGAGTTTAAATAGCCTAGGTGTACACACAGTAAGTCTATGGGAGAAAATGGGCAGGTGAATCCCATCAACTTACGATTTTCACTTTTTTAAAGCACTACATAATCATTTTGAAATATAATTTTTTCAGGGCGTCATTTTTAGCCCTTATCAAAGACAATGGTAGCATGGGGAATCATGTAGCTCAGATTTTTTTTAACTGTGGTAAATGTTAGCCAATACCTTTAACAGTAGCAAATGATAGAAAGTTGTATGCAGCAGCAGTAGCAACAACAACATCAGAAGCAGCATGAATGGCAACAACGGTTATTACTGAAACTTACTAATACCAGTATAACAACTACATATTGTGCTGCTACACCTGCTGCTGCTACTACTACGATTACTACTACTACTATTACTACTACTACTTCTACTACTACTACTTCTTCTATTACTACTACTACTACTACTACTACTACTACTACTACTACTACTATTACTACTACTATAATACTACTACTACCACCACTACTACTACTACTGCTACTACTACTACTACTACTACTACTACTACTACTACTACCACCACTATAATACTACTACTACTACTACTACTACTAATACTACTACTACCTACCACTACTACTACTACTCTACTACTACTACTACTACTACTACTACTACTACTACTACTACTACTACTACTACCACTACTACTACTACTACTACTACTAC